>VBSM01003044.1:9971358-9985684 GCA_008086735.1 Cheirogaleus medius
AAAGGAAAACAGTAAGAAAGGAAGAGAGGAGTTATCAAACTATCAGAAAACAAGAAACAAAATGGCAGTAGTATGTCCTTATCCATGACATTGAATGTAATTGACTCAACTCTCCAATTATAAAAGATATAGAGTGGCTGAATAGATAAAAGAAACAAGACCCAAATATATGCTGCCTACAAGAAACTCACTTCATATATAAAGATACACAGAATGAAAGTGGAGGGGTGGAAAAAGACATTCCATGCAAATGGAAACTGAAAAAGAGCAGGAATAACTATACTTACAGACTACAAATCAAAGACTATAAAAAGAGACAAAGAAGGTCACTGTATAATGCTAAAGAGGTCAATTCAGCAAGAGGTATAACAATTATAAATATCTACGTACCAACACTAGAACTCCCAAGAATATAAAACAAACGTTAGTAGATCTAAAGGGAGAGTTAGACTACAGTACAGTAATAGTAGGGTACTTCAACACCCAATTCTCAGTAATGGAAAGATCATCAATATGGAAAAACCAACAAAGAAATGTGAGAGTTAAACTATGCTTTATTCTAAAGAGACCTAACTGACATATACAGAACATTTCACCCAACTGCAGAATACACATTCTTTTCATCAGCACATGGAACATTCTCCAGAAAAGACCATATCTTAGACCACAAAACCAGTTTCAACAACTTTGAAAGGGTAGAAATCATATCAAGTATCTTTTCTGACCATAATGAAATAAAACTAGAAATCAGTAATAAGAAGAACCTCAGAAACTACACAAACACATGGAAATTAAATAACATGCTCACGAACAATCAATGGGTCAATGAAAAAATTAAAAAGGAAATGAAAAAAATTCTGAAATAAAAATGGAAATACAACACACCAAAAAATCCATAGGATATAGTAAAACACTACTAAGAGGGAAATTTATAGCAATAAATGCCCTTCATCAAAAAAGTAGAAAGATTTCAAATGGACAGCCTAATGATGCACCTCAAGGAACCAGAAAAAAATGAACCAAACCCATAATTAGAAGGAAAGAAATAATAAATATCAGAGAAGAAATAAATGAAATTGAGACTAAAAATTAATACAGAAGATCAATGTAAAGTTGGCTTTTTGAAAAGAAATAAAATCAACAAACCTTTAGCTAGACTAAGAAAAAAAGAGAAAAGACCCAATAAATATAAGCAGGAGAATGAAACTAGATCCCATCTTTCACCATATACAAATATCAAATCAAAATGGATTAAAGACTTAAATCTAAAACTTGAAACTATAAAATTACTATTACTAGAAGAAAACATTGGGGAAATGCCCCAGGACATCAGTCTTAGCAAAAATTTTTGTGTGTAAGAACCTCAAAAGCACAGGCGACAAAAGCAAAAATAGACAAATGTGATTATAGAATATCAAGCTAAAAAGCTTCTGCACAGCAAAAGAATCAATCAACAAAGTGAAGAGACAACCCACAGAATGGGAGAAAAGATTTACAAACTATCCATTTGACAAGGGATTAATAAACAGAATATATAAAGAGCTCAAATAGCTCAACAGCAAAAAAAAAAATCCAAATAAAACAATTTTTTTAAATGGGCAAAGGCTCTGAATAGACACTTCTCAAAAGAAGACGTACAAATGGCCAATAGGCATGTGAAAAAATGCTCATCATCACTAATCATGGAAATGCAAATCGAAACCACAATGAGATACCACTGCATCCCATTTAGCTATCATGAAAAGACAGGGAGTGATGGATACGGGCGAGGATGTGGAGAAAGGGAAACCCTCGTAGTACACTGTTCGTGGGAATGGAAATTAGTACAGTCACTATGGAAAACAGCACGGAGCTTCCTCAAAAAACTAAAAGTAGAGCTAGCATATGATCCAGCAATTCCACAACTGGGCATATATCCATAAGAAAGGAAATCAATACATTGAGGAGATGTCTGCACTCCCATGTTTATTGCACCTCTATTCACAATAGCCAAGATATGGAATCCACTTAAATTCATCAGTGGATGATGTATAAAGAAAATATGGTATAGATACACAATGGAATATTATTCAGCTAAAAAAAAGAACGAAATCCTGTCATATATAGAAACGTAGATGGAACTGGACATTATGCTAAGTGAGATGAGCCAGGCACAGAAAGACAAATATTGCATGTTCTCACTCATATGTGGGAGCTAAAAAAGTGGATCTCATGGAGGCAGAGAGTAGCTTGGTGGTTACCAGGGGCAGGAAAGGTGGGGGGAGGGAGGGAAAGATGAAGGGAATTTGATTAATGGGTACAAATATATAGTTAGATAGAAGGAAGAAGACCAGGTGTTTGATAGAACAGTAGGGTGACTTATAGTTAACATTAATCTATTGTACATTTCAATATAGCTAGAAGAGAATAATTCAGATGTTCCCAGCATAAAGATAAATATTTAAGGTTATTGATATCCTAAATACCTTGATTTGATTATATGAATATATCAAATTATCACATGTACCCTGACATGTGATAAAGGAACTCAAACAATTTAACAGCAAAAACCCAAATAATCCTTGCCAAACTAGATGATTTTGGTTAAAGAACAGAAAAAAAGACCAACCCCCTCCCAAATAATCCAATTAAAAAATGGGCAAAAGACCTAAATAGACATTTCTTAAAGGAAAACATATAAATGGACCACAGGTATATGAAAAAATGCTCCACATCAATAATCGCCAGGGAAATGCAAATCAAAACTACAATCGGACACCATCTCACCCTAGTTAGATGGCTATTATCAAAAAGACAAAAAATAAGAAATTCAGGCATGCTCATAGTAGCAAGATTTATAATAGCTAAAAGTGCAAACACCCCAAATGCCCAGCTGTGAATGATTGAGGAATAGGTAAACAACATATGGCACGTATCCATGTAACAGATTATTATTTGGCAACCAAAAGGAACGAAAACACGGATAAACCTTGAAAATATGATGCTAAGTCAGAGAAGCCAGACACAAAAGGCCACATCCTGTACGATTCCAGTTAGGGACAGTGTCAAGAACAGGCAAATCTATAGGGACAGAAAGTAGATTAGCTTGTGACCTAGGACCGCAGGAGATGGGGCAGGGGAGGGATACGGGGGGTGACCGCTGATGAGCAGAGGGTTTCTTTTTGGGGTGATGAAATGTTCTAAAATAGACTATTGGTGATGTTTGCACAACTCTATGCCAAAAATCATTGGATTGTACACTTTAAACGGGTGAAATGTACGATATGTGAATTATATCTCAACAGAGTGGTCATTTATAAAAATACTTAAAAAATCAAATGAGAAAGACTTTTCCAAATGGCTTGGCTGTGTGGCGAGGACACGTTTGGGATGGCCGTGCAGTGTTTCCCCGGGGGACTTGGTGTTTCCCCGGGGGACTTGGTGCTTTCTTCAGGACACCTTCCTGGCCACAGCCCTCAGCCACTCACCCTTGGTGCAGTACGTGACCTCGCCCGCATAGTGGAGCAGTCGGAACTCCATCCAGCCGATCCTCTTGCGGCCTTTCGGACCGGCCAGCTTACGGCTGCGGGACAGAAACAGACACGAGCTGAGCCTCTCTGCTCCGCTGCAACTAAACGGCACCAAAATCAGACCCACCCTCCTCAAGAACCCTGAGAACACATCATAACCCACAGGAACTGCGTATCTGCACGAGTTCACTTCTGCGTTTCTAGGTGATAACTAAGAATCCTTTCATTTTTACTACCTTAACATTTTTTATGATGTTGAGAGACCAAAATACTCATGAAACACCACTTTTCAGATTTGGGAGATGCATGAGTTTTTAAATAACTTTTTTTTCCTTAAATGTATCATATATATTGACAACACATATACCCTAAAGTGTACAGCTCAATGCATTTTCAAAAACTAAACACGCCCGTGTAACAAGCACCCTGATCAAGAAGAACATGACCAGTCCCTGAGAACTCCCATGTTGAGCCCTTGCCAACAGCCAACAGGAAAAGTTAACTTTAGTAATTGTATGTTTTATAGAGATGGAATTATATATAGTATGCAATCTTTTGGGTCTGGCTTCTCTTGTTCATACTTGTGTGATTTATCCACGTCATTGCATGTAGTTACAGATTATTCATTTGCATGGTGACATATCATTCCACTTGTGAATGTATCCCATTTTTCCATTCTTGATTCACTTGCTTATGCAATTTCATTTGCTTATCCTTTCAGTATTCTACAATAGGGCTGATGAAGCCACCACCATTCACTGAGTGTTTACCAGGGCCAGAAATTGCACTAGGCAATTTATGGAGTCATTTACAAAGCTATTTGGTAGACATATTAACACCCCCATCTTGTAGAAGGGGGAAACGCAAATACAGTTGCTTGCCGAAGTCACATGTCCAGTAAGAGGCCAGGGTGGGATTTAAAACTAGGTCTTCATGACTCCAGAGCATATGATCTTAAGCTCCCTCCTCCTTGTCTCAAAGACTAAACTAAAGGTCTAGTTGACTTTCTGGGATGCTGAACTCTACATCTTGATCTGCGTTGTGGTTACATGGGCTCATACAAATATAAACATTCATTAGCTTGTACATTTCAGATTTATACACATCACTGTATTTTATACCCGAATTTTAAAACACAGACTATTTCATGCATATGGACGTGTCCAAAATGCAATGATCATTGAATAAAGGAAGATACGAAATCTTTTTTAAAAAATTCCTCTTAAAATTCGACTTTGATTTCTACTAACAAAGGCATTCACATATATGAGTTGGTGTATCATAATGACATTTTTATGTATGAAGTAGCCACACTCTTGAGGAACATGATGCACATACTAAGGTACATATATGATTATCTCCCCCCAAGCAACAGCTTGTCAAATAAAGTGCGTACGTTTCGAAGTGTGCGTGTTTGCCCACTTTCTCTTCCAATTTCTCCAGGAAACTCAAGTCTGTAGCAGGACCAGGACGAATGCATTCTTCATCCTTCAAAAGACAAAGAGAAGCCTCAATCCAAACACAGCACACAGAACCACACGTTTTCCCTTCTACAAGATAGGGCTATTAATATACCTACCACACAGTTTTGTAAATGACCACACAAACTGCCTAGTGCAATTTCTGGCCATGGTAAAGACTCAATAAATGGTAGTGGCTTTATCAGATCTGTTGTAGAATACTGAAAGGATAAGTAAATGAAATGCATAAGCAAATGAATTGAGAATAGAATTCATCAATTTCACGTTTCAACGCTTTCACCAACTGTAGCAGAAGTACTGGGCTAAAATATGTCACTTCACACAAGTCCAGGCGAACATTCTGGGGGAAGAAAGGGGCTTACCCATCACGTGTGCTCAGCTTCTCAGATTTGATAAGAGGACCATTGAACTGGAAATTCCATGACGAGTCCCACCCACCTGACATGCGGTTTTTGTTGTTTTTTTAAGACAGAGTTTCACTCTGTTGCCCGGGCTAGAGTGCCGTGGCATCAGCCTAGCTCACAGCAACCTCAAACTCCTGGGCTCAGGCGATCCTCCTGCCTCAGCCTCCCGAGTAGCTGGGACTACAGGCATGTGTCACCATGCCCGGCTAATTTTTTCTATATATTTTTAGTTGTCCAGCTAATTTCTATTTTTTTTTTTTTTTTTAGTAGAGATGGTGTCTCACTCTTGCTCAGGCTGGTTTCAAACTCTTGACATTGAGTGATCCACCTGCCTGGGCCTCCCAGAGTGCTAGGATTACAGGCATGAGTCACCATGCCCGGCCATCTACCTGACCCATTTTGAAAGTCTGCCCAAGGATACTCCACAGCTGCCATGACCAGCTTAATTAACTTCATTGTCTCATTTTCTTAATTAATCTCATCTTCTCTAAACCAGTCATCACTGACCAAGATCACAATGTGTACAGACCCTTTGAGTAGGAGCAAAGCCCTCATGGAAAGAAAGCTATAAAACCAGCTGACTAAAACTCTCATATTTCCCAAGTTGTGTCATTTTGTGTCCTATTTTTGGTCCTCAAAAATAATACCATTTAACGGATCATCTTAAAAAATGACAGATGAGGCTGGGCACAGTGGCTAATGCCTGTGATCCCAGAACTTTGTGAGACCCAGCTGGGAGGATCGCTTAAGGCCAGGAGTTCAAGGCCAGCCTTAAGCAAGAGCAAGACCCTGTCTCTACAAATAATAGAAAAATTAGCTGGGCATGGTGGTGCACACCTGTAGTCCCAGTTATCCAGGAGGCTGAGGCAGGAGGATTGCTTGAGCCCAGGAGTTCAAGGCTGCAGTGAGCTGTGATGATGCCACTGCACTCTAGCCTGGGCAACAGAGTGAGACCCTGCCTCAAAAAATAATTACTAGAAATTCAAAAATAAAAATAAATGATGGATAAATGAATCCCGTGGTTTTTATTAAAACAAGAACAACAACAAATCCCTGGGGTTTCCAAGGAAGGATTAAAGTTAAAAAAAAAAAACCAATAGCAACAAAAAGTCCTGGGTTAAGGTTGGTGAGACAACTTTTATGAACATTTGTATGCTTTCTCATTCCATATGGAAAACCGAACAGAAGCAAGCACTTGCTCCTAAATACTTACAAATACATTTCCAGCAATCCATGTGAACACTGAACGGGCGCAGACTATCTTACGGCAGCGCAAGCTTCCTGGAATGTGGTTCCCTAGGGGTCCACGTGGTGTCCCTTTGCCTCCGTCAGGTCTTTACTCAAATGTCACTTTCTCAGTGAGCCCCCCCCATCTTGCCTGAAATTGACCTCCACCCCCAGCAGCCCAATCTTCCTCTTCTGCTTTCTCTCCGTGGCACAATCCATATATTTTGTCCATTAAGTGCTTGTCTGAGGTAAGTGTTATCACTGTACACATTTAAAGATGATGAAATTGGAGCTCAGAGAGGTTAAGACATTTGCCTTATGTCACACAGCTAGTAAGCAGGTCTGGGATTTGAATGCAGGTGGTGCCTATGTTCCTGGCAACTACAGTCACCGCCTATAAATGTCCCTGCTATGCTTTAGAATGCTGGAGTCACAGAGAAGCTGGTGGCAGGATTGGAGGTGGGGAGGGTAAAGGGGAACAAGTATTTTTATTAAAAGGGAAGCAAGCAGTCATGCAGTTGATCCCAAATGACAAGCAAGACAAGGAAATACTTCCTCATTTGCCTTTAGAATTTATTTTAAAAACTGATGTGTGAATTTGATCAACTGTGGATTCGAGGACACTGCCATTCTCATTAATTGCAGAAGTTCAGAAAACAAGGTCACGAGCCCATCCCGAGGAATGTCAAGTCAGGATCACTGGATACCCCTTTGTGTCGCCTGGCTTCCTGCTCAGGTGCTAAGCATGACAGCAGCCCCTCCCCGGTGCTACCAAACACCTGCCCAAGCTCAAGCCCCAGTTCTGTGTCCGGGGAAGATGATGTGTCCACTGTCCTTTCAAAGGTCTTTCCTTGCCGCCTCCCGGATGGGCTGTGATTTAGGCCTAAGAGTCTACAGGAGAGGGGAAAATCTCAGCCTAAAGCTTCAAGCACAAGTTCAACAAAAGAGCTCAACTTGCACCTTTCAATAATCTAGCAGATTCCACGCTCAGCCCTTTGTAAGCCCAGGAAAAAGTTCTTCCACGTGTTGTAAATGCCAGAGGAATGGGCTCTAATTCAACATTACTTTTCTCACCAGAATGGATATGATTCCTTTGTGTCTCTCTTCTACCAAATCACAGATGATCTTGTTGTTGAAATATTGAATCGGCTCCCACTAAAATGACAAAGAGGAAAGAATTCTCCAAGTAGTATTTAGACAAGCATAAAATAAATTGGTTTTAAATCAGTTTTCCAAAGTTTTTTTTTTTTTTTTTTTTTTTTTTACAAAATCTCTTTATATCTAACCTTAAAAAAATAATACTTTCTGAACAGCAAAACAACTTCCCAGGAAATAAGCAGAGAGGGACTGAAAAATAATTCTTAGTACTGATCAGGAAAATCTTCAATAAAATAATATAATAATAATATTTCAAATGAATGTCTTTAGCCTGATCAAGAAATCAAATGAGAAAACATTACAATGTTTACCTCTATACCTTCCATTTCATATTCTGTCTGTTCTGCTTTGAGAGTCCTCTCTATTAGCAGCTGTTGGAGTTTCTCATTGCAGTAATTTATACAGAACTGTTCAAAACTAGAAATGCAAAAGACTTCAGTAACTAAAGTTACACATACACACAGATACATTTTTAAAAATCTTATTTACTTATTTTTAAGGACGCTTTTTAAAAAAGAAAAAGCAAAGTCCTTATAAGTAAAATGATTTACTAAATAGGTCAGAAGAGTCAAGTTAAAATTATGTTTGCATTTTTTGCGGTTATTCTACTTCTAGGGCAGTCTGTGAATTAGGGGCTACGCAAATCTGGAGAATTTCTGGGGGTGGGGAAAATCAATTTCAATAACCTGAGCCATGGCTGAAACCTCGACTGAAACTTTAAAAAGGGGCAAAGGACAGGTAGGTCATTATGACAAAACTCACCCATTCTTGTCGAAGACTTCAAATCCATAGATGTCCAGCAGTCCAATCACGGTTTTCCTGGTGAAATCCTGCTCAAAATGACACACGCCATTTATGGTTAGGTCTTTTACTGGGTGATACGCAAAATCCTGTAGCTGTCCCCCAAACTGGGTCTTGGCTCCAAAGTGCATGCCCTCTCTCTCTCTCTCTCCAACAACGCCCAGAAGCACCTTTAAGTGGGAATGATCCTCCCAGCCCACTCCTCGGTCTGCAGCCTGCCAGGATCTCACTGTGGCGTCCACACTCATCACCTGAGCAGCGAGCCCTTTCCCCTCTGATGCCCTTTCTTCGTCCTTCAGCGGCCGGAGAAGGACAAGCCACATTGAATCCAAAGCCACACTGAATCCAAATGGAAAAAGGAAACAGACCCACAGACAGCCAAGGCGATGCCGAGCCAGGTGAGAGCACAGGTGCTATGGGTATCATTGTACAGAGGACCATGTGCTGTCAGGCCAGGATGGTTATTTACAGGTAATATACTTTTTTAAAGGAACACAGTTTAATATTCTGCGTGAGTGTACTGTGTTGCCGTCTCCCCAATCCATCTTTTGCCACATCTACAGACCCCATGCCTAGTATTGTTTAATTTCCAGCTTTGAATAAATCCCCTTTTTATTTAAATAATTCCACATTTTTTAGGGAACATGACCTAAGTGAGTTTGAAGGACTAGTTATAGTTTTCTTTCTTTCTTTTTTTTTTTTTTAAATTTTATTTATTTGAGACAGGGTCTCGCTCGGTCACCCAGGGAGAACACAGTGGTGCAATCATAGCTCACTGCAGCCTCAAACTCCTGGGCTCTTAAGCAATCCTCCCGGTCAGCCTCCTGAGTAGCTGGGACTACAGGTGTGCGCCACAACACCCAGCTAATTTTTTAATTTTTTTTTTTTGTAGAGATGGGGGTCTTGCTCTTGCTCAGGTTGGTCTCGAACTCCTGGCCTCGAGCAATCCTCCCGTCTTGGCCTCCCAACGTGCTAGGATTACAGGCATGAGCCACCATCCTGGCTAATATGTTTTTTCTTACACACATTAAAATATACTGCTGTTAAAATGAAAAAGTTTCTGTGTACACTTGAGGCCATCTGGCATGCAAACACTGCGTGTGCCACACTTGGGGACATGCTGAGAAAGTCGTTTGGCACTCGTTCCTGTATGCAGACGTTGGAAATGGGAATGTGGAAAGACACTGTCCCTGCCCGGGAGGAGCTCACAGTCCGTTCTCACAAATTCTTTAAAGAAACCATGAGGCTTATAAAACGTCACCCCGTTGGTGAGAGCAAGTCATCCAAAATGTGTTGCCCAACCTTGTTCACTAAGGAGGAGTTGATTTTGTTGACCAGCCAAGTAAAGGTTCGTCCATATACAGCCTTTGCCATGGCATCTCTTGCGTAGACAGAAAGTTCTAGCGTCAGTGGGCATATCACCTGAAAAGAACGACAAGGTATAGCATTATAGATTTACAAAAAGCACCTGAGTTTTTGAACTAGTCTTTAATGACGAGCAGCTCAGGAGGCCTGCTGGGGGAGGAGGCGACCCCTGTGTCCTCTTGCCTGCACGGTGGCTATTTCTTGAGCTGCCCACTGTTCCCAGCACCGAGCTGGGCTGCTGAGACACAGCGTGAGCAAGACACACAGTCCCGGCCTTGGGGGACTCACAGTTGAGCTGTGGGGAGGGGTGGGGGAGGGATGGAGTAACAGTAGAGGAAGAGTCACGTTGCAAGTTGAGAGTGACAAGTGCTGTAAGGAGATACACAGGACGCTTTGAGGAAGAGGTGGGATGATCACAGAAGGCTCCTTGAGGAAGTGATCGAAGGATCCTGGGGACAGAAGGATGAAGAGGAGTTAACTAGAAGAAGCGTAGGGAACAGTGTTCCGGCAGAAGGAACAGCATGTGCAAAGACCCCATGGAGGGAGGAAACGGGAGTACCAGGCATGGAGGGCTGGCACCGGCATAGTGGGGGGAAGGATGAGGCAGGAGACCCCGGAAGGAGCTGGACCATGCAGGGCCTGGAGAGCCAGGCTCAAGGGTTTGGCTTCCCCCAGGGCCACCGTCCTGCTGTTACCAGAGGGAGGCAGCCATTTCCACCTGGGGCCATTTTTACCTCCTCAGTTTTGGCTTCAATCTTTCTGTGGGTGAGAGCTTCCAGAAGGACCGACGGGTGGACCCCCAGGAGCTGAATAAAAAGAATCCAAAGTGCCATTCAGTGACTGGGTTTTACCTGCTAACTTATAAAGAGCTCATGGAGTGTCCAGGCCCAGGGCCGTCACCCTGATGGATGACCAGGGTCACAGTGCCTTAGCGCAAGACAGACTGCATCAGCGTAGCTCTCTCACCAACCGGCTCTTCCGCCTCCCTTCCCCCATCCCCCTACTGAGCTCTCTAAACCTCCCGGCCAGTACCAGCTGCAAGAACAGGAGGTCAGCCCTCTGGGCCTGACTGTGGGCACCCAGCTGGCCGGCTCCCCTCCCCCACCCTCTGTCCCCTCCGAAAGAGGAACATCACCTTGGCGATCCACTTGATCTCGTGGGTGTCTGGGATGGTGGCACAGCCTTGGTCATCTTCTTCAAAACCAATGTTCCCCAGGTGGAGGACACTGGCGATGATTCCAAAGAGATTCTGGGAACGTGGGCAGTGGTCAGGACAGAGGACCGGGAGGACAGGGAGAGAGAATGGTGGCCACCTAATGGACACATGTCACCAGCAGAGACGCCCAAAGGAAAACACTCCCTCTCCCAAATCCCAGACCTGAGCTCACAGAACAAAACCCTCCTCCTTCCCCAGAACTCGGCCCTCTTATCCACTTCAGATTTTAAGGGCAGGGGCTAAAGAGCCCCAGAGGAAGGCGGGGGAGATGCCTCATTCAATATCCAGCACTTTCCAGGTGAAAGACCACTTTTGTCTTCCCATAACGACAAAAAAATACATCAATTGATTTTTCGTAAAATAAACCATTTTTATAAAATAATTTAGAAAATAAACCCTACCAATAAATCCATTTAATTTTCAAATGTCATGGTCTCAGGGCTTTTTTTTTTTTTTTTTTTAAACTACATTCTATCTTACCTAGAAGTGTGGCAAAAAAAAAACCAAAACCTACATTCTGGTCCTCGAAAGTTTAATAGTTTAACAATCAAAATGAAAAAAAAGGACAAAAAAGATGTAAAATCAAAATATTTATAAATCCCACAATTTGCTTCAGTTTGTGCCAAAATATAAGCTTAAATAAATGAGAATCCTGTAATTCCATGAGATCTAAATTGTTGAGATTGGGCTTAATTTACAGGAAGAAGAACATCACTTCATCCTTGTACACAGCATCAGGAAAATTCAAGGTTGCCGGATCAAATAACAGGGTGCCCAGTTCACATTTGAATTTCAAATAAGCAATGACTCATTTCTTGGTTTAAGTTTGTCCACATGCAATATTGGGGACATACTTCTAACTAAAAAAATTCTTCGTTGTTTACCTGTAATTGATATGGAAATTGATATGTAATTGTAATTGATATGTAATTGATATGGAACGAGGCATCCTGTATTTTTATTTGCTGCATCTGGCAATCCTACTATGCGCACACCAAGAAACCAGGATTGTTTCCTCAATCCCAGACAGAACTAGCAGTTCTGCCTCTAGGGCCCATACCTCAAGGTCACCTTCAGTAAAATCAATGACAGCAAAGGCATTGGAAACAGTTTTCCAGTCGTTCTTGTCGTTAATAGATGACTCTTTGGCACAATGACCCTGTTGGCAGACAATTGGATCACTTAACAGCATTGTTATAAGGATAGTTAATCTTGTACATATCTATTCCTCTCTATGAAGTTGTAGAAGCTAGTTCTATAATGCACTGAAGTTTTTAAAAGGTACCTAGGTTTTACTTTAATTGTCTAGCACATAATGATTTGCCAACTTTTTTCAAATTTATGTGGAATTTTATTTTAAAATCTCTGTTCTGGGAAAACTCTCAAAGGTACATGTTAGTTGTGTATCTTTTTGTATGTGTTTTGAAGCATAGTTTTTCTTGTCATTTTTTGCTAAATACACTGAAGCTGTTTGTCTCAATAAATATCTGCTGAAACACGCAGGCAAAATGACAGCACTTAAATTCCGAAAACAATCTTGACTCACTTAGAAATCTCCAGGAAACACTTCACGGTAGGACCAGATGGAAAGAGACTCTCACTCAAGGAAATAAAAGTTTGGCGTTTAGAGAAACACAGATTGGATGGAAGTGATCACCAGCAGAGATATGAAAAGACTCTTCCCACTAGCTCTAGAAGTTGTCTTTTAAATAAGTAACAGATCGACCAATTTAAAGAGAAAACATTCTAGACAAGTGTTTTTTTTAATACTCCTTAAAAAATGTCTTTGTGGTTTAGGGAAATCAGAAGTGTCAAACCATGAAAACATTCCCTAGTGAACTGGCTAACTATAAAATTGGCAACCTTACAAATATCCCTTACTGAACAAAAACACACACAACACAAAAATATCCCTTCCCACGCACACAAAAATCTCTCTTCCCACACAAAAACATACAGCAACGTCTGTTCCTGCCCTGCCAAGGGTAGGGTCTACACAAGTCACTCCCCCTTAGACACCTGTTGGTTTGGAAGCAGTGCAAATAAACTGCAAAGAGAAACCGTAAGTTTCCCAAAGTTATGGGAGATCATGAAATGGATCATACAAAATAATACTGGCAAATTGCTAGAACTATTTCCAAGGCCCCTGGGGGCATAAGGATATGGCTGAATTTATGTAGCCGGAAAAAATCTACAAGAATAAAGATGCGTCTTATTTGAATGATGGTTATGCTAAAAGCCCAGACTGGACTACTACATGATATATCCATGTAGCAAAACTGCACTGTGCCCCTTAAATTCACACACACACACACACACACACACAAATAAATAAAGACATGTCACTTGCACCTAGGAGTTCAAGGCTGCAGTGAGCTATGATCATGTCACTATGCTCTAGCCTGGGCAACAGAGCAAGACCCTCTCTCCATAAAAAAAAGAAAAGAAAAGAAAAAGACACGACATATTCCTAAAGAGAATGATTGGACTATCAAAGTGTTAGAGATCTCCTTGGGAAAATGAAAGCAGCTCTCAAGTATTTTTACAAATCGACCCTCTCTGATCATGCTATGATAATCTAAACATGATGCGACCATATAGCTTTGCTGGAAAAATTAGTCCCTCAAAGAATAAAAATAAAATTTGATTTATTCTCTGTTCTAAGAATTCAGAGTTTGTTAAGTATAAAATGAGATAATGGCCGGGTGCAGAGGCTCATGCCTGTAATCCTAGCACTCTGGGAGGCCGAGGTGGGAGGACTGCTTGAGGTTAGGAGTTCAAGACCAGCCTGAGCAAGAGTGAGACCCCGTCTCTGCTAAAAATAGAAAAAAATAGCCGGGCGTGGTGGCGCATGCCTGTAGTCCCAGCTACTCGGGAGGCTGAGGCAGGAGGATCGATTGAGCCCAGGAGGTTGAGGTTGCAACGAGCTATGACGATGCCACGGCACTGTAGCCTGGCGACAGAGTGAGACTCTGTCTCAATCAACCCATAAAATGAGATTATGAGATTTTTTTGAGATTCTTTTATCTTCATTATTTAACTTCATTTTTCAAGGTGAGCTTCAGTCAAGCCTTCTTTTCTTCCATCATTTCTAGGAAGAGTTGGTCCCCATTTTATGCGGTTCTCACTTTAGAAGACCTTGTTCTCTCTCTCGATTGATTTCTT
>VBSM01003044.1:9985784-9999889 GCA_008086735.1 Cheirogaleus medius
ATCCGCCCACCTCGGCCTCCCAGAGTGCTAGGATTACAGGCATGAGCCACCGCTGATGCCCCAGCCTGCGCTGTGCAAGGTGACCCTGAGTTCAAAGCCAGATCCAGTGAGAAGAGGAAAAAATAAAAATAAAAAAATCTTGGGGCCAAAAAGGTGCTAGTGACATCAAACATTGATAAGAACGACACAATCTGGGCATTCTAGAACCCTAGTGGAGTTTGCAGAAAAACCGAGGCTGCAAAGTTAAATCCTGGCACTCAATTTTCTAACCCTAGACCCCAGCACCGCTTGTAGGGATGGAATGGCCCGAACTCTGTGTGTCAAGCCAGTCTGTTCATTTGGCAGCTAACAGTTCTCAAGACGGAAGGCAGGAAGGTGGGAAGAGGTCTTTTCAAAAGTAGTTTGAAAGCAAAATGAGGTAGCATAGGTTATGGACACAGATGGACAGTTTCTATTAATATCACATCTAGACCAGCAATTCTCACCTTAGCTGTGCATTAAATCACTAGAAGACCATTTAAAACAACTCTGACGCCCGCGTCTCAGCCTAGACCAACTCAATCCGAATCTCTGGAGGGCAGGGCACAGGCATTTGTGTTTTTAGGGATCTCCTCGAGTGAGTCTAATCTCAGCCAGGGCATTGGTTACTTTGCCAAGATGATACAGCTACGAGGAGATGGATTAGCTTGCTGGTGGGAAGAGTTAAGAAATCAGCCGGTAGGATACATCCCAAAACGGTAATAGAAAGTTCTCGAACACCCTACAGCAGCCCCCACGAACGCCCCTGAGTCCCTCCTCCGCAGGGTCACCCAAGCCAGGTGCTGATCCCGCCAACCTGTGAGAGGTATCTATACAGCTGGGGGTCCCGTTCAAGTCCCAGGTAAGCAAGGCGCTCCTCTTCACCGCCCGCGAGCAGCTGGTAGAAGATGTGGAAATTCCGCTCCCCCTGGTTCTGATAGACGACGCGGGACTTTTCTATCAAGTAACTGATGATATGCCCACCCACGGGAACGCCCTTTGAAACAGAACAAAAGATGCAGCGATGACAACCAACCAAGCCACTGCTCTCTTCCCGGTAGCTTCGGATGAACAGAAGTGCTTACTTTGCATGAAGTCCAATCTATCGATCTGCTCTGATTAGTGTTTTCTGGGTTCTGCTTAAAAAGATTTTTGCCTACCTCAAACTCATGAAGATATTTTCTATGTTTTTGTCTAGAAGCATGAGTTTTACCAATTAGGACTACGATCCATCATTATTTAATTGTATATATGGAGTGAAGTCAAAGGTCTTTATATTGGTATCCATTTGATCAGCACCATTTATTGGAAAGACAGTCTTAACCCTAACTGAATCACAGTGGTGTTTCTGTCATATGTCAGGTGACTATATATGTGGGGATCTTTCTGGAATCTATTCTAGTCCAATGGCTTTGCTATCTATCCTTGTGTCAATATCACGGTTTCATTATTATTTTTAACATATCCGATGAGGGATTTTTATTCCAGAACATATATAGAATTCTTGCAAATCTATAAGAAAAAACAGACAACCCAACTGAAAATAGGCAAAAGACTTGAATGAAAACGAAGACCTTTGAGTGGCCAAGAAGCAAAACTTCATTAATTATCAGGGAGATATTAACACAAACTTAAATCACAGTGAAAAACCACTCTACCCCACCAGAATTTCTAAAACTAAAAGGACTAACAACACACATGCTGGCAAGGGTGGGCAGCAACCGGCCCTGACATTACTGGTAAGAACCCAACAATTCCACTTCTGGGGTCTATACCCAACACAAACTAGCGCTTGTATCTACTAAAACACACAAGCAAGGATGTTCTGAAAGTCCCAAATTGCAAACAACCCAAATGTCCATCAACAGGAGAACAAATAAATTGTGATATAGTCAGAGAATCAAAAAATGCACAAATGTCACATGCAATGAGCTGGATGAATCTCACAGGTACAGTGTGGCTGGAAAGAAGCCAGACGAAACATAGAACTTACTAGATCATTCCATTTATATGAAGTTCAATGACCAGCAAAACAGATCTAGGATTACAAAGGTCAGAACAGTGGGCCAGGGGAAGTGGGACAGTGTTTGGAAAGGACAGAAAAACCTCTGGATGCTAGAAATTTCTATGTCTTGATCTCAGTAGTGGGCACGCAGGTGAATAGGTATGTAAAAATTCACTGGGCTGTCCTGATGTTTCACGGCCTTTCAGTCTGTGTTGAACTTCAGTAAAAGGCTTTAAAATATACACAGTGGTTACATTTCTTTCCAAGTCTATTCATGCTCCACCAGAAATCCACATATCAGCCTCTGGGGAACACGGAGCCAATCTGTCCTCATTGCTGCATTCAATGCTCAGATACCTACTGTCTTCCGGTCTAACTGTCATTTGACCACGTGGAATTATATGCCCTTGAGAATTCTGTCTACCCTTCCCACTTGTATTAGCCCCATTTAAATTCCGTGTACAACCCAACTACACCCATTCATTTATGTATCATCTGTGGCTGCTTTCATGCCACAACAGAAGAGTTGAGTAGCTGCAATTGTACGGCTATATGGCCCACTAAGCCTAAAATATTTGCTCTCTGGCCTTATCTGAAAAAGTTTGCCGACTCCTGCCACTTAAGTAGGCAGGCCAAAACGATATACTGTTTACTTGTGACTTGCTTTCAAGCTTTATAAAAATGAGATCACACTGGCACACGGTATATTCCCAAGACCCACTCATCCACATTAGGTGTTGCTATAGTTCATTTGCCCTCACTGTGGTATATACCTCATTTGTGAACATACCACAATTTAGTCATTCTCCTATCGATGGACATTCAGTTCTCTGCAGATGTGTTGGTTGTGTTCGGTACCTTTACCATCCTGAGCAGTTCTGTTGTTGACCTGCTTGCACGTCTATAGGGGTATCTCTGGGAGTGGAAGGGCTACACCTTAGGTCACGTGATTTCAACTTCCCAATATCATAATTATTGCTGCAACCTACTATTTTCCAAATGGGTTGCACCAATGTACACCCCACCAGCAATGTGTAAGAATTCCTAATGATCCGTATCTTTTTCAATATCTGGTATTATATCAGATTTCTTCATTTTTGCCCAGCTAGTACTAACCCTGGATATTTTAACTGTTGAGCCTATAAATGCCCTCCTTCCTTAAGGGGCTTTGGGTTGGATTCCATCACTGGCGAAAGAAGGGACCCCGTGAACCAGTAATAGGAACTTCAGTGTACCTGAAAGTCAAACTGTATGTCCATGTATTTTCCAAATCTGCTGGAGTTGTCATTCCGGAGTGTTTTGGCATTTCCAAAAGCCTTGGAATACAAAGTGTCATTCACTGTCATTTAAGCTCATCATGCTCGTCAAATTTCTGACCCCAAATTACATGCATATTATGCAAATGGAGGAGAGAGGGAGGAGCCAGGGAGGAAGGCCACACTTTATCTTCTCAGAAGGAATCACTACCTACAGAGAATTTAATGCCAAATGCTAGATTTGGACCCAGGGAAAATAAGGGAAAAATATCTTATCCCTAGAATTCAATCTAGGAATATATTAGACATATCCTCGGGAGAGGTCCATAGGACCCTGGGCCCTCACTGTTCTAGAAAGCACAGTTGATAGCCCCCATCACCAGACCTCTTCTTATATCAAATTGTTTAGCTCAAGGGGTCTACTGGGAAAAGTTCTTCAACCACAAACATCTTCTTTTACAGAATGGGCCACAAAAACACAGGAGAAAACGACTTGTTCACTATCAGGCAGCAAGTCAGTGAATCGTAATAGTAGAAATAATAACCAAAATGATTTTGATCATGAGAAAAATCTTAAAAAATAATAAAGTATTATTTTAGTGCTTACTAATTCTGCAGTGTGTCTTTTGTGCATTCATTTCATTTAATCTTCAAAGCCTCTTAAGAAGCAGGTACTATGAGCAGACCCATTCTACAGATGGAACAATAGGCTTTGGGATTTGGAGGGACTTGCTGAAGCTTGCCGGTGCTTGGCCATGCTGGAATTAGTAACCGAGCCTGCCAGACTTACTTCCAGATCACACTGTTAACCATGACACTACCAGAGAGACCCCTCTTCTTAACAGTGACCTGCCCATTTTGACCGACATGCCCAGGCAGAGGATTCTTCTTACCTAGTGACCCTCCCGGGAACTGCCTGCCATTGGTCCTCAGAGATCGCTTACCTCCAGCACTGGATTGGAGAGCAGCAGTCTGTCACGGGCTATTTGGAGTGACTGGGTCATTGGACAGGTCACTGCAAAATACTGGAGAATCTTCTTGGAGGCCTCTGTTTTCCCTGCCCCACTCTCTCCAGAAATGAGGATGAAGTGGTTATTTAGTTCAGAGCACATCATGCGGTAAGCATTGTCAGCTATGGCATAGCTGGAGAAGGGGCCAGACAGAAACAACAAAAACATTTTTTTTTCTGAGATAGGGTCTGGCTCTGTTGCCCAGGTTAGAGTACAGTGGCATCATCATAGCTCACAGTAACCTCAAACTCCTGGGCTCAAGCGATCCTCTTGCCTCAGCCTCCCGAGTAGCTAGGACTACAGTTGTGTGCCACCATGCCCGGCTAATTTTTCTATTTTTTGTAGAGACGCAGTCTCACTCTTGCTCAGGCTGGTCTCGAACTCCTGGCTTCAAGCAATCCTCCTGCCTTGGCCTCCCAAAGTGCTAGGATTACAGGTATGAGCCACAAATTGGTTTTATTGCTACTTCCTTTGGCTCTGACACCCACCAGAGAAGGACGAAACACCCCACACCTCCAGGAAGCCCCATCCAGACTGTGGTACAAGGACACCGGGCTCAGACAGGTATCAAACCCCGACCGTGACCCACTGACTGATCAAATATAAAGTGTTCTAGATATAAAAACTCAAATAATAGAAGAGTTAAAGTGAAAAGTTTGAGCAGTGATTAAAATATTTTTCAAAATTTACAACATTTTTTTAAATGCATCAATATTTCTTATAAGAATGAGCCAGATACTAAACTACATCCCCAAGAGACATTCCATTAACTGTAGGTGGAAATAACATTTTGTCTAAATATTAAATAATTCAATAAATATAATAAGATCTCATGTTTTCTCTTGCCCTCAAAACCTAGAGTACTAAGAATGCAGTGGTAGGAAAACGAAGAGATTAAAAAACTTCTGTGATATCTTTAGGACAAGAGGTATTAATAAAACTTTTATTAGAGCTTCGTCTCCAAGATCAGAAACAAAAGCATGAAAGTCTCCCAAGAGTATAATCTTAGTGTGTGGCAGACTTTGAAAGCTATTTCAGCTTGCAAAATATGATGATGATGCAGAAAGGTTTATAAATGTCTTAGGAAGTAGAATAGCTAAGTCACCAAGACAAATGAAGGGAGAACCTATATCTTAGCCCAGAAATCAACCAAGGAGGAGAAGTAGGAAATTCAGCAAAGCCTGAGTCATGTAGACTGGGCAGGAAATCAATCATCTTAAGCTTCTACAGTCCTGGTAAGTTTCCATCAATGGGCCGGTTTCCATCAGGGGCTGCCATGATATGCAGGCACCAGTAGATGGCACCATAGCGACCCCTTTCCCAGAGAAGACACCTCTCTGGCCATACTTCGCAGGGACACAAAGATTCCCCTTGTCATATTTAAGCTGAGATTCCATAAGACCTAGGTTTCTACTGCTCTGAAAGACATTTCATGAGAAGGCAAGAGCCTAAGTTCAGAACCTCATGAACGTGCATCAAAGATTTGGATGGATGCATGGGTGCACGACGGGAAGGAGGGAGAGGAGGTGGGAAAAAGAAAAAGAGAAAGGAAGGAGGGGGAAAAATAGAAAAATACTACTAGTGATGACTCCGTGGATGCTACTTACACATGTGGTGGCAGCTCAAAGAAATTGACCCCTTGATAAAGTTCCATCTGGCTCACGGTGTAGATCCCCAGCTCCTGGTATGGATTCACCGACACAAGGAGGGTCCCGATGTATGTCTAGGAGACATGGACCAAAGCACAAGTGAGGGACTCCAGGGTGCAAAGGAAGCTCTGGCTCAGCTGGGGCAAAGGCAATATATGTAACCTAAACATTGGTACCCCCGTAATGTGCTGAAATAAAAATAAATTAATTAATTAAAAACACACTATGATGCCCATTCAGTGCTGAGGCTACAACATGATGAATGAGGCTGTCCTGCAAGCTTATGTATGGACAGGGGGAGGCAAGACAAACCACCAAAGAATCAAGACAGCTTCAATGAGAGACAGTGGTAAGAAAGGTGTACGTAGGGTAATGAGGGCGTGGATCACTAAGGCGGGCCAGCCATATTAGCTAGCGGGCACAGGGAAGGCTTCTTTAAAAGGAGGTGACATCTGAGCCGAGGCTTGGCCAAGTGTGACAGGCTGGCCGCATGGGAGGCCAGTGTGGCTGAAGCCTGTGAGCGAGGGAAGAATAGAAAACGGTAAGAGAACATCCAAGAGGAAGCAGGTTCGGATCACACAGGCCCTGGGGGCTGCCACAAGAAAATGGGGTTTTATTCCAAATGCAACAATGGCAGAGACACTGTCCGCCTCTCGGGAAATGAAAGACCTGCCCTGACCTGGGACATGAATGGGTGGCTTTAAGAGAGGAGCACGGTGACCTGATTTATGTTTCGCAAAGGTCTCTCTGGCCACTGAGTGAAAGCAGGTTGAGTATACCCACCAGCCTTCTAAATCTGGGCAAAATGCTCCCACTACTGGCTTATATTTCCCTAGATTTCAACATTATACCCTATTCATATTCAAGTTTTTCAAGTACTCATATTTGCAATGTAACTACTAACGTAAGACTTCCTGAAGTATAATTGTGAATAAACAAAGAGCTCCAAGCTCTCGTATAGGAGAAATAAATATTTGGGCCCCTTTGAAAATACATCTGATATTTTCAGATTCTGAGTTTGTTGTTGTTTCAAATACAGGACGTAACTAAAGCCTGCTTTAAGATTATGCTAAAATCGTTCTCACTAATGTTTCCAATTCCCAGGACAAAAATCAAACAGAGAAACTGGAACAGAGAACAGGATTTTGATTAAAATTCTGCATTGCTTCAATCAGGAGAAACCTAGTTTTCCAGGGCAGAAGATAGTTTCTGAAATTTTTCAGTTCAAATCAGAAACATCTCACTTAATCTTATCATCCCATCTGTACTTCTGCATACCATGGTATTTCTCCTTTGCTTACACAGAAAATTAGTTTATTTTTTTTTCTATTTCTACAATTAAGGGTGATAATTCTGAAAGTTAGGCTGCAGGATATAAACTCTAAGAAACACCCTGCTTATTTCTTCTGGTAACCTTGGTTTCAACATATAAGTCACAGTCACCATTACAAATAAAATAGTTAGATGACAAATATTTTTAAACTGCTTCTGATTGTCTACTCTTAGCAAGACCAAATACAATCTCAAAAAAAAAATTAAATAATTTTAATAACATCTTGTGACACACACAGAGTCACAAGAGGTTTACCCTAGAGGATACAACTGAAAATTGATCAATCAAATCAAGGCGTGGTGATAAATGGACAATTTAGTCAAAACTGGCTACTATTAGAGGCGACAGGATCAATCTGAGAAGTGTTTGGTAAAGATTCATGGGATGTGGTTGGTGGACCGCTCTTATTTTGGCCAGCTTGGTATTACTCCCCTCTTCTTTCCATAGAGTCCTTGGAGGAGCGCTCTTTCCCGACTTTCAGTCCACAGGGCAATCGCTCCCAAGGGGCAGGCCTGGGAACCCAGCCTGGCCAATCAGAACAGTCCTCATTCCTACATTCCTAGCCATGGGATAGGTTCTGAGATAGGCACACCCCCCCCAGGATGGGCCAATCAGAGCCGAGCAACGTCAGCACTGCGCCATTCACTAGACCCGCTCCCTTCTCGGTAGCAACACTAAGCTGATGAAATGTCAGCCTGGATCTGAGAGCAGCCATCTTGTCACTCTGCAAAGAGAGGCTGCCTGAGAAGGGAACTGGTGCAAAAGAAAGCAGAGCAGAGAGAAGGAGAAAGAGTCCTTAAGGCCTCACCCGGAAACCTAGATCTATTCCTGGACTCCGAAGTTACATACATATGTCAACAGATCCCCTTTTGTGGTTTAGGCCAGTTGCAGTTGGGTCTCTGTCTCTGGCAGCCACAAAAGCCTTAGCACAATGGATCAAAATTGCATCTGCTAGCGGTCCCTTGGTACCTCCCTTTAAAGGCTAACCGAATAGAGTGATACTGTCATCAAAGCTGTGAAGGCAGGAAGGGAATGATCACTCCAGGAAAACAGCTGAGAAATGGGTCAAGTTACGTATATGAGATTCTCGCTGAAACGCTTGCGAAGGTTGTCCACAAAAGCAGTTTCGCTGGTGTATGCGTCCAACAGCACAAAATCCTGCACCCCGACCTTGTCCCGGGCAGTGAGCGTCCCCTCCATGTGCAGACGAATGTGCTTCCTCCTCACTTCTTCTTTCTACAGGAGACAGAACAATCCTTAGCAGCTCATTTATTCGGTAACATCTGTTACACGTTTAATGTGTGGAAATAACAAGATGCTAAACCCTGGGATAGTAAAGAGTCAGGCTTAAATGATGCTGTGTGCATTTAGAGTTTACAATCCGGTCAGGGATACAAGATGATAAGAATGAAAGCACATATGACAATAAAGCAACAGCATCTAACAGGAACCAAGCATTTATTGGGTCTGGTACTTTTTGAAATGCTTGACTTTTATTATCTCATTTAATCTGGATGCTGACTCTCTGAAGTAAGCACTATGATCCTACCCATTCTACAGATGATAAAACTGAGGCATATGGATGTTACAAACCGTGCCCAAGATCTGCCAAAGGGCAGAGCCAGAATATGAAACTTGACAGCCTGACTCAGAGCTCACTTTCCTGACTACCATGCATTCAATAAGTGTTAATTGTCTAAACTCTGGGTAATTCCAAGGCGAGTGATGAGGAGTTCGGGTCAGAAAGGGAATTTCTTGTTACAGAGGAGTATTCGAGGAAGGACAAACTTGGGTATCCCTCCCTAAGGCTGGGCTTTAGAGCTCACTGGAGAAGGTGTGGTCGCAGCTCACTGGGTGGCAGAGAATCTCACCAGGTTACTAGGGCCAGAGCTGTCCCACCGTCACCGGGCACAGGCACTGCTGGGACAGGGGCCGTGGAGGGCCACGGGAATCAACCCTCCAGGGCTCAGGCAAGCTGAGGCCAGATGGCGATCGTGCTTCTGGAGTGGTGGCGAGAGTAGGTAGGTGCAAAGCCTGGAGTATGTGACTGCAAAATGGTCACCAGGCCGGTGGCCAGAGCTGTGAGGTCACCGAGGGACTGTGCTCTGGGTACACAGTTAGGGCATGTCCCACCCATGGATCACTGTGCCCCAGCCAGAAAAACAAGAAAAAGCAAAACATAGCGAAGGGAAGCAGGAAGAGTAGCCCCCTGCTGTCGCAGTCGTACTCGAGCGCTCTCTAGTGACAAAAGTTAATATCGTGCTCACTTCAAGGAGTGATGCTAAGTCCCGCTGGCCGGACAGCAGGTGTCGCAGGGTGAATTCAGATCTGAGATGCCACACATTGAAAACTAGCACATGTGGATATGCAGAGATCCTAGCATGGCCAAAACAACCTTGCAAAAAAACCCACGCAGCTAGAGGACTCACACTTCTTAACTTTAAGTAATCCAGACTGTGGATCAATCGATTTTTGGCAAAGGTACTACAACAATTCAGTGAAGAAATGGAAAATCTTTTCAACCAGTGGTTCAGGAACAACCAACCAGATAGCCATAAGGAAAAAAATTGCATTTCAATCCCTATCTTATGTTACAAATACATACACATCTATATTTTAAACTCAAGATGGATCTTAGGCCTAATGTAAATGTGAAATCTGTAAAACTTCTTAGAAGAAAGCAAGGGATTATCTTTATAACCAGAGGAAGGCAAAGATTTCTTAGGACACAAAAAGAAATAATGATAAAAAGAAAAAAAAATAAGAAACTAGACTCCATCAAATACAAAACTTCTTATCAGAAGACACTGTTTAGAAAATGAATAGACGAAGCACAGACTGGAAGAAAATATTCACAAAATATGTAGCTACAAAGAATCTGTATTGGGAATAAAAGGCACCTACAACCCCAAAATAAAAAGAAAAACCCAATAATAATTGGGTTATTATCCAAAGACTTGAATGGACACTTCACAAAGGAAGACAGACAAATGATCAAGCAGCACATAGAAAATTTCTCAACATCATTAGTCATCTGACAAATGGAAATTATTATAAAACCACAAGCCACCACCAGAATAGTTAAAATGAAAAATACTGACACCACCAAACACTGGTGAGGATGTGGAGTGGACGGAATTCTCTTACATTTCCAGGAGGAACAACAAGGGATCTGATCACTTTGGGGAAAGATCTGGCAGTTTCTAATGAAGTTAACCATGCCTTTTGCCTTTGATCGAGCAATTCCATTCCTCAGTGTTTACACAAGAGAGATGTAAACATATGTCCACCAAAAGACTTGAACATGAAATTCAACTCATGCTCAACTTTATTCAGAGCGGCCCCAAACTGGAAACAATCCAGACAGCCATCAGCTTGCAGAATGGCTGGGGAACATCTGTACAATAGAATGAGCACAGCCGTAAAAGAGAAACAATGGGTGCGCGCGAGAGCGTGGATGTCTCTCGCAGATATTATGCGGGGTGAAAGAACCCAGACACAAAAGAGTACATCCTGTATGATTCCATTTATGTGGCATTCTAGGACAAGCAAAACTAATCCACAGTGAAAAAATCAGAACAATTGTTGCCTGGTTGGGTAGTTGTCAGGCAAAGGACATTTTGGGAGTGACAGAAACGTTCTATATCCTGATAGGGCTATGAGTTACACGGGTGTCTCTATTTGTCAAGACAAGTTGTTAAAATTTTGTGCATTTCGACCAATGTGCATTTTATTTTTAAAAAATAATTGAGTGGGAAAGGGGTGGAGAGTGGCTAGAAGTACAGAGGAAAACAGAATGGCAAAATGTTAGTTGTTGAAGCCAGGTGGTGGGGATGGAGGATTTATTTATTTATTTATTATCGATGCGTAATGGATGTACCTCATTTTGGGGTACACGTAAACATTCATATAGTTTGTAAAGATCAAATCAGTATACTTCAGATATTCATCACCTTAAATATTTGTCTTTTCTTTATGCTAGAACCAAATTCTTCCCTTCTAGCTATTTTGAAATGTACAATAGATTATCGTAAACTATAGTCATCCTACTGATCTATCAAACACCAGGTCTTATTTCCTCTACGAAATAAGAAGATATTTGTATCCATGCATCAACTTCTCTTCAGAGGGGGGTTTATTATACTATTCTGCTTACTTTGTATAAATTTGAAATTTTCCATAATAAAAAGTTAAAAAAACAGAATGGCCACCAGATGTCTCCCTACACTAGCCTAATGAGGCTAATAGAATTGCCAGCAACCTAAGGTTGAAAACAATACATTTAGATCAAACAATATTTTCATGGTTCCAAATATTCTTATTTTATTTTTTTAATAGAGACGAGGTTTTGCTCTTGCTCAGGGTGGTCTTGAACTCTTGAGCTCAAATGATCCGCCCGCCTCGGCCTCCCAGAGTGCTAGGATTACAGGCGTGAGCCACTGCGCCCAGCCCCAAATATTCTTAAGATTGGGTGTTTTTTTTTAAATAAGAGAAGCAATATAGCATAATGATTAGCACAAGGACTTTGGAGCATGAGCCTGTCCAGGTTCAAATCCCATCTCTATCACTTCCTGGCGGTATAACCTTGGGAGAATCTCTTAATCTCTCCAAGTTCCAAATTTCTGTTTCATCTCTGTAAAAAGCAATCATCATCGTACCTACCTCATAGGGTCGTTGGTTTGAGCAGAACCATGCAAAGCACATGGAAGCTTGCCAGGCAAATGTAAGTTTTGTGTGTACTTGCTTCTGTCGTTGTTAGTATGAATAATATGATGATTAGAAATGGGAACACAGTAAAACCAAAACTCCGATTCGTAGTCAATGAGCTCCTATTAAATTGGGGGGTGGGCTGGCGTCTGAGATAACATCTGGAGCTGCGCCCAAAAATATTACTGAAGGTGGAAGACGTGGAGATTAACCAAACTCATCTCTTAGCCTGGTCCGTGGGCTGTGAGGGCACTGTGCTTATGCAAACGAGTCTACAGCCAGCCCAGGAGCGCGTGTGACTTGCAGCCCAAAGAGATTTGGCAAAACCTCATAGATGAGGAAACATTTTTGTCCCACAAGCATTGTCATTTGAGTACTTCCTTTACATTGATGACATTATCTGTGTACCACCAGTACTATTTTTTACTTCATCTTTTCCTTTAAATATATTTTTCCCATAAATATATACAGTTAAATATTTTATTATGAAAACTTTTCATACACAAAACTAACAAAAGTACAACAAACCCAATGTACCCATTACCTAGCTTCTACAGATAGGAACGTATGGCCTCTCCCATTTCAACTGTGTTCTACCACTTCTCTATGCTAGATGATTTCAAGGTAAATCACAAACATCCTATCACTTTATCTAGAAATAAATATTTCAGTATGTATCTCTCCTAAAGATAAGAACTCTTTAAAATTATATATGCACATAGATATACCTATATATAATCAAAGCACAATTATCATAAAGAATATTACAATAATTCCTTCACATTATCATACTCAGCCAATGTCCAAATTCCTCTAATGATCTGATATATCTTTTACAGTTGGTTTATTCAAATCAGGATCAAAACAAGGTCCACACATTGCATTTAGCAAATGTTTCTCTCAAGTCTCTTTTGTTCTATAGGTTCCAACTCCCTTCCTTTCTTGCCATTTATTTGTGGAGGAAATTGGACAATTTGTCCTATAGAATTTCCCACATTCTGGATTTTGTTGATTGCATTCTTATGGGTTCACTTGACATGTCCCTCTTTCTCCAGCATTGCCTGCAAACCGGTCCCTGATCAGATCCGGGGCTGATTTGTTTTGGCAAAAAGTACTCCATAGGCAGTGTCGTGTACTTTTAGCAGGAGACACATGAGGGTTGACTGCCTTTTCAGGATGTGAGTGTCCTCTAAGGTTCACTGCCTAAATCCACATCCTTTATTTCCCCTTTTTTAAAAGACAAGGTGTTGCTCTGTCGCCTAGGCTGGAGTACAATGGCGTCATCATAGCTTACTGTAACCTCAAACTCCTGGGCTCAAGCTATCCTCCTGCCTCAGCCTCCCAAAGTGCTAGGATTACAGACAGGTATGAGCCACCACACCTGGCAACAAATTGGTTTTAATGCTACTTCCCTTGGCTCTGACACCCACCAGAGAAGGACAAAAAACACCTCCAGGAAGTCATGAGCCACCATGCGTGATCTAAATTTACATTTTTTAGGAGTTTGCAAAATAACGATATTCCAGTTCTATCACTCCTTCATTTTATTAACTAGGACCTTTCTATAAAAGAAACTTCCCTTATTAACCATTTGGTTGCTCTTTGCTAGAGTTTGTAAAGGAAAGGCAGGATAGATGCTTAATTTGCCAGTTTTCAGAAAAACGAGTTGGTTCCATAGCATCTTCCAAAGGTAACAATGATTTTTTAATATCATTACAAATCCATGGGTTTAAATGTATTTGATGTGTTTCATTCCCTGACAATTATCCTTAATGATGCTCAATTTATCCCATTTTTGGCCAGTGAGAGCCTATTAATAAGGTTCTTCTGTCCTTTTGATGTGGCTTTAATAGTCTTTAATAGGTTTTTTGCTTCTCAGGATGCCAAGTTATTTCAGACCTATGTTAGATAGTTTCAACCCAGACCTTGAATCTGCGGTTTCTCCAATAAGATGTGGATTCTTTCAGCGGGAGGACAGTAGATACCACAATTAGACACTAGGGGTGCTCATTGCTACTGGGCTGGTCCTTGTTTCTAGGCTTTCAATAGAGAGTGCAGGAAAGTATTTTTAAAATAAAATATATAATGAGTTTATTGTGATTGTCAGTTTAATACAGAACTAAGGGG
>VBSM01003044.1:10004289-10016257 GCA_008086735.1 Cheirogaleus medius
CCTGTTGATCTCCTTTTATATGCCAGGTGCCATTCTAGGTGCTTGCCTGGGATACATCAATGAACAAGCCAGAAAAATATTCCTGTCATTGAGGAGTTGACAGTCCTACAAACAAACATTCAGTTTGTTTGCAGCTGTGTCCCAAACCATCTCATCTCGTAATGGGCATCCTTCTGCTTGTAACTTGGCCTCTTCTGTGAGGGAGCCAGTAGGAGGCCTTTGCAGAGGAGCAATTGCTGGGTCAGAAGACAGTTTGGAGAGCTTGCTTAGGAAACATGCATCAAAAGATCGTTACAACTTCCCTGTCGAAAAACTGGGTATGAAAATGCAATTCTCCCCCTTCCCCAAATCTCTCTAGAGATCTAGAACATCTTTTTGCAGGTTTATTGGGTTTTTTTAATTTCTTCTATGATCTGCCCACTCATATTCTTCCTACGAGTCTAACAGAGAACTTATGTCTGTTTTTTATTTGAACAATCTCTTTGTAAAGTTAGGAAATTAGCCCTTTGCCATGCATTGTGAATATTTTTCCCCAGTTTGTAATGTGTCTTTTGCCTTATGGAACTTTTCCTGCAGAGAAATATCGGATGAAGTTAACTCTGTAGAAAGAAATTTTCTTCCTCCCCCAGAAGTAGATTATAAAATAAAATTTTATAATAAGACACCTTATTTTATATTATAATTTATATTAATATTTTATTAATGATATATTAATTAATGATGAATTATATTAATGATTTGATAATATTAAATTATACTATATTTTATATGGTATATTATAATTTTACAATATTTTATAATAAGATACCTTATACTCAGATAAGGTCGAGAGTACCACTTATCTGAAATGCTTGGAACCAGAAGTGGTTTGGATTTTGGAATATTTACATTATACTTCCCAGCTGATCATCCCAAATCTGAACATCCGAAATCTAAAATGCTCCAGTGAGTGTTTCCTTGAGCATCATGTGGCCACTCAAAAAAAATCAAATTTGGGAGCACTTTGGATTTTGGATTTTTGGATGTGGGATGCTCACAACCTGTAGGAACGATAATGAGAAGTGACAAAGTTCATGTAGCTGGTAAGAGGCAAAGCTGGGATCCAACCCACATCTATCACCCCCCGCCCATCCTGCTCACCCCTACTCAGTTTGGCTTCTTACATGTGAAACACATGCATTTTACCTATATTTGTTTCACTGCTGAATATTGCACTTTGTCGCTTTGAATTTATAATTAGGTTTACCTGCATGTTAAGGAGAGTCATTGATTTGTCCTGCATAGGGAGCTTCCAGTTCCTTGGCAACGAGATCGTTCTGGAAGCTCAGAAGGATGCATACATTCTGTAGCTTTGCTCATCCTGGTTAAACCATGAAATAAAACCCACAGCTACAATGGTCTCAAGCTGGTTCTAGAGCTGTTTCAAGGATTTCCATGTGGTTAGACTTCAGGGGTACTGAGAGACCCCCAACTTCTCCAAGCCTTCCCCCATCTTGCACAAACTGTAGTATTGGCTAAAAATTCCCACCCACCCCCTAGCCCCAATCCCTTTGATTTGAGCTACATTGTTGTACTTAAAGTTGATGGGACACCAGTTTAGGACATTTTGGCAAAAAGAAAGGAAGCAAATCGAAAAGGAAAAAGCCCGAGAAGTTCCAGGGAAGGCAGGTGCGGGTGGTCCAGGTGGCGGGGTGCTCACAGAAGCTTCTCATCCCCTTCCTGTCACCCCAAATGCCTCCTGCGTGCTGGCATTGGGACTGTGGTCTTGCTTAGGCTGATCGTCTCATTTAATCTTCCCAACTCCCCGTGAAATGGGCGCTATCTCTATTTTTCAAAGGAGAATGCTGAGGCTTAACTATCCAAGGTCCACAGGTGGCAAGTGAGGAAGACAGAATTCAAATCCACGGCTGGACTCCTTGCGCCTCACCCACCTCCAAGCTCAGCACCTCCACCAAGACTGTGAGTGCCCGAGGGCAACAGTCCCAGATGGAAGAAACGGACTGAGAAGAAAATCCAAAGCCATTCTTCTCAACAGACGCTTGATCTGCTTCGGTTTTGCCTAGATACCACGCTCTGCTTGGGAAGTATTTTCAGTTTCGCAACACTGGACTTGGCTTGTGCTGAGCTGGATATTTTGATATTGTCAATTCAGTTGCTGGAGTCCTGGCCAAAGATTACCCCCCAGTGCTCAACATCAGTAACAACCAAATGTACGCAAATTAAATCGACAACAGTACCATGCTATTACCATGAAAGGACAAGTAAGGAAAAGAATAATACACAATACTGGTGAGGCAGAGGTGAAATTGTAACCCAACACACCGCAAGTAGCATTGTGGATTTTGATTATCCCTTTGAAAGACAACATTGTCATATGTAAGGAATTAAACATCATGATACCATTTGGTCCAGGAATGCCATTCCTTGGGATTTCTACTAAGGAAATATTTTGAACAATTGTTTCCATGGTGTTATCTAAAATGGTGATTTACATTAAATTTATAATAAGATTGATAACAGTAATGCCTATGAAGATTATGTAGCCAATGTTTTCTCCCTTTTAAAGGAGAACAGCAGAATACAAATGTATATGTACACTATGACTACTAAATATGTACACACCTGTATGCTTATGGACAGACGGGACAAGTGGCAGGAGGTATAGGTACTGGATTGTCACACTGTTCCCACTAGTGACTGTCTGTCCTCTCCCCTGACTTCTCAGACACTGATTCCAAGAGTATTTTTATTTTTTTCCTGTTGCAGTGCTAGATATCTGGTTTTGTTCTCTCAGCTCCATCCCTCCTCCTCTGACTTCCCCTAGAGGAGCATCATTTTGCAGGTGGGACCATCCAACAAGATGTTCCCGCCTCTGTAGCCCGGAGGAAGGTGGAGGACATAGCTCAGACTTCTGGACTCCTCCCTCCAGGATCTGAGATCTCCATTGCAGGGGTATGAAAAAGGAAGATGGTTTGCCTTGGTTTGGAGGCAAATTCAGTGTCTACCACTAGGGACTAGGTAAGCATGGGAGATACACCTCAGGAAGATATACTCTACGTTTGTCAGGAGTGACAAACAAAATGCACTCACAGCATCTGGGTAAGATATTAAATGCATTATGAAGGCAAAAGAAACAAATTTATCATTTAACCAGCATGCAATTAATTCACATGCAAAACAAAGCTACATGTTGCACATGGATATAGGCATATTAAAGCATGTCTAGCAAATGCACTGGGTGGAGAAGAGAATCTCTAATTGGGAAAGTGACTAGGAAGGAGATCAAAGAAGCAAACCAAATCAGAAGAGAGGCTTTGCAAAGACCAAAATGACAATGCGCTGTGAACTAGGGACTCTCCATCTTCACTCCCTGCACCCAAGATCAAGAGAAAAGAAATACGTGATTCCTTGACGTCTTAGGTTGTTTCTGTTGCTTGCAACCCATGGAAAGGATGGGGTTCCAGACATGCTACACCAAATGACACCTTAGCATTTCAGAAAACAGCAGAAGCAGGCCATAGAAACCAGAAAACATTCTTCGTAAAACCTAGCTGATCTTCCCCTGAAAGTAGGTCACAAGACCCTCATTCCAGAGTGGTCTTCTCTATACCCAGAGGAAAGCAATGGCCTCATCTCTGAAGATACAGAAATACCTAGAAGAATCTGAACAAACAGGCCTTGCTACCTTCCCTCCAGTTTATTACCATTAGATCAAACCCACATTTGTCCAATCATATGTCTACACAGCTGTCTATTCTTCATCAAACCTAAGCATAAAAACACAGTTTTTCTTGTTTGTCTCCTCATTTCTGAAGGCCCTGTGGCATGTACAACTTATACTCAATAAATTTGTATGTTTTTCTCTTGTTAATGCATCTTTTGTTAAAGGTGTCTCAATCATGAACCTTGAGATAGGTGAGGAAAAGAGATTACCTTTTTTCCCCCTACAAAACAGAATGTAGTGGACAGAATTTTCAATAATAAAATTGAAATTCAGAAGGAAAAAAAGATTATCTTTTGGCTCAAACTAGAGCTCAAATTTTAAAACAATAAAGTTGAATACAGGGACAGACACATAGCTCATGTCTATGTTCCCCAATAATTATTTGGTGACTTGTAGTTTATGGGTTAAAGCTCTTATTTTTGTTAACAGAATTACCAAGCCTTTGGGTGGCTGAGTAATAAATACTATTGGATGTCTGCTTTCTCTTTCCAAACTTAAACAGAAAGCAATTTGTCCCCAATCCAAAAACAATTATTAATGATTGCCCTGGGTCCATGTTTTAGCTATGATTTTTGCTGTGTCCAAATCTTACCCTTTCTATTACTGACTCAATTGTTTTCTTTGCATTGATACAGAATTAGCTACATCAGGGCTCCTTTCATCTTGTTCTAAGGAATAGTATCTGCACAGTGAAGCAGAGTTTGCTCACCATTTTTCCTGGTACACATTAAGGCATAACTGTGCTCATCTCTGTACCAGTCAGAACCATCTAGATGCTTTCGCTTTGTGAAACTAGTCTGATTTTTTTATTTTTATTTTTTTTAGTCTGATTTTTTTAAAAAAAGACTTTTTATTTTTGGTAAATGCTTAAATGATTCAAAAACAAGTCATGAAAATCCAAATAACAGTTATCTTTAGTGGATATGAAGGGACTTGAATGGAAGAGGCACATGGGGGGTTTTTGGGTGCTAGAACATTCCATTGTGACCCAGATGGTTGTTACTTGGGTATATGCTTTATAATAATTCCTTCAGATGTACATTTATTTTATACATTTCTCAGTATATGGGTTATATACCACAATAAAAAGCCTTTTTAAAAATCACATCATAATTCCATTGTGTTTTCGCTCAAAGAAAAGAATATAGGACATCAGTCCCGGTGAGAAAGTCCACCCTTCCATTTTTCTTTCTTTATTTATTTTTTTTTATAAAATTGTAGTTAGGCAAGTCAGGTAGGTGAGAAGCCTTATTTTATTTGGAAAATCCGTTAGACTTAAGTAGATAGCAGGTAAATAGCAAAACCAAAAGAGAATGACTTAATTGGCAGGAGTTGAGTTCACACGTTGGGAAGGAGAATATATATCAATACTCTGTTACACCTTCAAAAAATGTAGATGATAGTTTCTATTTCTCCACTAACACAGAATCCTGTTGGTTGTCTCACGTCTAAAGCTTAAAAACCAACAAGGATTTCAGGCACAGTCTTGCAAGCAAGACCCGTGTATGCTGACATCTCTAATTCACACCTGAGACATGCTTCGCCGTTTTGTTCTTCGTGCAGTACTTCCATTGGATCACTCTCACGGAGAAGGAACAAGATGGTAGATTTTTTGGCTCTGGTTCACACATCCTCCATGAGGACCCAGGAGACTTTTTCCAGGGGATAAACACACCTGCTGTCTCTCCCCACAAAGGCAGATAACCGAGGAGTTAGAAAACAATATGTTTCACAAAAGTTTAGCCTACGATCATCAGAAAGCCACAGCTAGCTACTCTCGTCTTCAGCCTCTCCAACATCGTTAGTGAAGTTGGAGAGAGAAAGAGACAGAAGAGAGACAAAGGCGGGCTGGACCGCCTTTGGCTATGGTGTTTGTCCAATTGGCAACAAAACAGCACCGAAACCCCGCAGCTCACGACTCCACACCGATTCAAGAAGCACCAGAAACTCCCATGAATATTGTCATAAACCGATTAGAGCTGGTACACAAACTCAAAGGTCCCGTCGGCACTTAGAGAGATGTTGAACGGCCACTCCAATCCCAACAGTTTCCCCTAGAAAGACCCATTGGGAAATTCTTAATAAGTTCATAACAAGATGACATTTGAAATTCCCTGCAGTCTCATATCTTTCCAACATACATCTGGGGTGAGGAGGGGGAGGAAAAAAAGAAGTGTAGCCAAGAGAAAGTGTGAACCACCCACTCCTGGGCCCTCTTGTTTGTTTCCAAGGAGTAGGCTCCAAGAGTCTTGTAAAGGCTGACCGCCCGGCCGCCGGAACAGGACAGAGGTCGGGGGGAGCCGCTTCAGTTTCCCAAATCAAAAGGGGGTAAAGTAAGTGAGAAAATCTCCCGAGTTCAAACATTCCTTTAAAACCCGCAACTTTTAAATACGCGCTGTGTTTCATGGCTGCCATCTTGAAAAACATTCGTTTGCCAAAGGCGCCCTTTGATTCCCATTTGGGATGGAAACGCTTGCAGATAATCCATTGAAACAGGCCCGGCACAAAGGCCTCTTTGCAACAATCACGGTGCTTGTGAAGGACAACATTTTTGTGCGCAAAATAAAACATTTTAATGCGCTACAATCCATTACACATATAGCCCTCCATTTCCTTTCAGTAATTATTCATTAGAAAACATTTAACGTCACTGCGGATTTCACACTGGGCAGTCTGCACACAAAGAACAAGAGATGGCCCATTTAGAAGGGGCTGGGGCCTTCTTTTCTAATCTGAGAAACTCCAAGGAGGTGGGGCCCGCGGGACACAACAGGCCGGCTAAATTGTGCGGTTAACGGTCAAAGCCCCCCTGCCTACTTTGACACTCATTTAAAGATGACAGGGAACAATAGAGATTTGTTCTGTGCAACCCTTTCTTGTTACGCCGTCTACATCGGCTCCGCACATGAAACCGCCCGATATTTCATTCCACCTGCCATCTCCCTCCCGCCTCGGTCCACTCTCTCTTCTGCTACTTCGCTCGTTCCCACTTTAACACAAAGAGACAGGTAAAGAATATCGTTAAAAAGGGTCCATTCAGCATGTCAGCTTCCATAACACAATCGCCTGTCAGGTTCCCTACGAGCTACGAGGCGCTCAAATGTCTGGGTTGAGGCCAGAAATCCGGCCCGCGGTTAGGTTAGTTAGCCAGCAGGACAGCTCCTCGGCCACCTCCCGCCCTCCTGTCGTGGAAGGCCATCTCCCGGACACAGACACTGAAAACCATCTTTAATAACAATAGTTCGAAGCATCGGCTACATCAGCGAGGGACCACATGCCAACTCTTGATGGGCTGCGTGTATATTGTCTTAATGCCCACACTGAAAAGTTTTACTAAAAATGTATACCGAAAGACCCAAAAGCCTAATTCATAGGAAAGGTTGGGGAACACTTATCTTAGAGCCATTTTTTTCAAAGCTTCTCCATGGAGTAAAATAGTTTAACATCACAAGATCCTTCCCGAAAGTTGTGGAGGCCAGGGAAAAATTCTTGAAAGCCTTGCCAGATTATGAGGTCACTGATCATATAGGGATATGTACAGACCTCAAACACTTCCAGCGTCATTTCCACTCTCCACGCTGCACAGTACACACCCCCCTAGTGATGTTTCCAGAATGCATTGATCAGAAACCAGTGAGCAGAAAGAGGAGTCGGCTTTCATAGACTCTCAAACATGACTCACATCACGGTATTATTACTTTTCCTACTATAGCGATCCAGATGTTTGCATGTTAAACCCAATTCTGATTATTACGATGTATTACTGAAAACTGTCTCTGGCCATGGAGTCAAACAGCAAGAACATGCTAGAGAAGATCAGAGGGTGCTTGAGTAAAAAGCAAAATTCATACTGAAGTCAGTCATGGAAGCGCAGCCAGTGGTCAAGGACATTCTAAAAACTGAAACAGTTTTGGTATAATTCTAGATTAAAGATTAGCAAACTGCAGGCCAGATCTAGCCCACTGCCTGTTTTTGAATGGCCCTTGAGCTCAGAATAGCTTTTACATTTTTAAATGGCTGGGAAAAAAAAGAGAGAGAATGATAATATTTGATGGCATAAGAAAATGATATGAAATTCAAATTTCAGGGTCCCTCAATAAAGTTTTATTGGAATACAGCCACACTTATTTATGTACGTCTGTCTGCTCTTGTGCTACCAGCAGAGATTAGTGGCCACAGGGGCTGTATGCCCCACAAAGCCTAAAATATTTACTATCTGGCCCATTACAGAAAAACTTTGCCAATCCCTGCTCTATGTCCTGTTTGGCACCCAGTTCTCTTTTGCTTAGGAACCAGATTTCTGAATCAATGGTATTTTAAAACTGCATATACCAAGAGAAGCAAAGTGGAATTTCAAGCATAACCCTTTTCAAATAAATGTTTAATGGTTTATAATACAGCCCTCCAGCATGGAGTTGGGATGCTTCTAAATTAAGATCTTTATTCCCCGCAGCTCTACTTTCTCGAAGAACCTAACAATGTTGAAAAATAACGTGACTTAAAAACCAGAGTTGAGACGTCACCTTTCCTGACTCACTGTTGCTTCCAGGCTTGCCAAACGCAAACCAAAAGTTAACACTGCCAAGAGCAGGCAAGCAGGTTCTCGAATCATCTGTTCATTGGGTCTAATTCTCAAGGAAACCCCTCGAAAGGTGCTGTCCCCAGTTCTGAATCATAGTACTCAGTGGCTGCTACAATTGAAACCAAACATCCATCAAGAGAGCATAGCAGCATGGTCTGACATTTTTATTCAAGGGATCTTAGCTAGGAAACTGACCAGGATCAAACTTGAGTGATAACAGAATTATAATATTGCAAGTTTTTATGTGTCTGATTTACTCAACGCTGACAGCTCCGCAGTTGGAGGATTAACTGTTGGCGTTTTATAATCCAGCGGCAGCCTCTTAATCGCCATGAATGAGTATAATTATGACTATCAGCAAACAGAATAATGCTTCCAAATTACCTTAGGGATTAGGTAGTCTCCTAGTACAAATGAGAGCAGTTTGTGGAGTCTTAACTGATCCATGGGGAGTTACAGGTGGAAGGAAAAACATTTGCAGTTACATGGCTATATTTTTCAGCACAGACAGAGGGTTAAGAAACATTGAATGCAAGGCCTAGTCTTCTCGCACTACTTCCTCATAATAAATGTCAGAGAAAAAAAGATCTTTGGACGTTTATAGCAGTTTTAAATGGGGCATAGCTATTCTCATCACAATTTAGCCTTCTCTGAAGTCCATGGAAGTTCCTTGAAGTTGTTTCCCTAACAGAGTTTATAGACCAACTTGTACAAAAGAGATTTTCTTGCCATACGGGGAATCTTCCTGCTATCCTCAGCCATAGTTCCCTAGAACAAAAGACATTTCATGGTCTGGGAGCCTTGCAAACTGTCAGCAGAAATTGGATATTGATAATTAAACCTGTTTGCGTCAAAAAATGCAAAAATTTTCTCAGTTTTTTTTAAAAAAATCCCAGTCCAAGTCCCTTTGGGTTAATGAGAAAATTAATGGATTTTACACACTAGACAACTTTCAAAATGGCTTTTTAATTTAATTATTAACCATCCCCAAATGGGTGTTGAAGCGACACTTGGGTGAAAATGGCTGTGACTTGTGGCACATTTAGAAATCACCTTAACCTAAGGCTGTGGTTCTTAAACATGTAGGAAAATTTCCTGGTGACTCGTAGAAAATACACAGAGGGTAGGCCTAGCATCTGCACGTTCTACAGGCACCCTAAGTCACTCCTATGAGGGTATCTCAGGCTCATACCTATTAGTTCTCCAACTGTGGTCCACGGATGTGGTTCCAGCAACCCCTGGGAACTTGCTAGAATTGCAAAGTCTCAGAATCAGAAACTGCATTTGCACAAGATTCCCCAGGTGATCATGTTCACTTCAGTGTTTGAAAGACATGTGTATAAATAAGACCCAGATCAGAGATCTAGGGAAAATTGAAAAGTTAAGGAAAATTGAACGTAAGGAGAATTGTCACTTTTCTGAGACAGCGTGAATGCAAAAACACTCCTCTTGAAGCTGAAGACAACCAGAGACAGAAAACTCCATCCAGCGCTGTGGGGTTGAAAAAAGGGGTTCACAGAGGAGGGAGGAAGGGACAGAGACCACTGGGAAGGGCATCTGCCGGCTCCAGGGACCAGGAACTGGGGCTTAGTGGCTGTACAAATCGCAAGAGCAACTTTTCTTTCTTTACCCACAACTAGACCTTGTTTGAGATTTTCCAATCCTTCTTTCTCCGTCCCAAATGCCAGCCGGGCCATTTCTCTTTTGTGATCCTGAACTTGCCAAGCAGGACAGGAGGCCCTTGTACTTTTTTTCTCTTCCTTCTGGGAAGGTCGACCCGAAAAACCTCACCTCAAATCTATAAAAGTAAAGGCTAGGTAGACACGGAAACAAGAAAGATACTGCTAGTCTTTAAGATTCCTCTTCCTAAAGAAAGTTTTTCTTCTCCAGATTTTTGCCAAAAAGCAAAATGTACAAGCTCTTTTGCCAGAAACTGGATTGGCTTCCTGGAAACATACAATCTGCAAAGGGCAGACTTCCTGGGCACTTACCTGGGTATCAAGGAGTGAGATTTTTATGGCTTGTTATAAGAAGGGAGAAGAAAGAGAAAAAAAAAAGAGAGAGAGAGAAAGAGAAAACAAATGAGCACCTGCTGGGGACAAATCTGCAAGAAATAAAGACAGATATATACATTTTAAAAATTTGACTTTTTGCTATTTTGCTATTACACTGAATGACTTGTGATGAGATAAAATAGAGAGATGAGGGTAAGAAGTGTACTTATTCAATAAGCAGCTATTAAAAGCACCCCCTCCCATGGACATAACTCTTTAAAATAGTATTTTTTTGTCTGATTATAAAAGAATCACCCTTTCATTTCGGACACTCTGGAAAAATGCAATAAGGAGAATAAAAATGATCTATAATCCCACTGCTCAGAAATTACCATCGTATTCATTTGGAAAATTCCTTCTGGTCCTCCTCACCCCTGTGCATATATGTCTGTGTAAATAATACTAGAATAACATTTTATATATGGTTTTATATCATTTTTTAAAATAACATGATTAATCCTCACAAATTAAGAATGACCCTTATCAAATATCACATGGTATGAAATCATCTAGATTTCAAACATCCAATATTACAAGATTAGAAATCAAAATTCAAGCAACGGTTTATTTCCCAGTAAATTCTGTAGACCACAATGGTATTGTTTATATGTCTTTTGGCCAACTACCCTTGATTATAGTATTGATATTAAGGACTTGAATTATTTTCATCAATAAATGTCACTTAAAAATTCTATTGAATGTGGTATTATGAACAGAGTCAGGCTTTTGGGACAAGGGATCAACCCCCTAAAAGAGAAAAAAGCCTTCATCTTCCGAACTGTATTGAGGGTAACTTCATGTTCCCCTCACTAGTAAAAGTCAAATTCTGACACAAAGAAAGAGAGCAAAGCTCATCTGACAAAATCCTGAGTATCTAGAAAACAATACGGAAGGGAAAATAGAGTTTCATGTCCTCCAGATGACAGCGATTTAAAAAAAAATATATACGGTAATTTGTACTGGCATCTCAGACCACCATGGAATGTTCCACATCAGATAGTGCTTGGATCAAGCAGAGATCAAATGAAATAATTTCATGGCACCTGCTAAAATACTATTGGAAATGGTTACCCTAGACTCCATATTGTCAGCTTAAGATGCAAATTGGAAATTTGAAGGATTGTAACAGATAGTGAGATGGCCACGATCACATCATCATAATTATGGGAGCTTTCTTCTTCTTTTTCAAGTGAATCCAGCACCTGAACCACCAATCGGCAAATATTTTCTGAGCATCTACTTTGTGCAAGACATTAAGGAAGGGACCCAGTTCCCAGGAACTTACAGTTTTTAGAAATAGAGCACATTTATAGGAGCCATAAACAAGGCAACAGCTTTGAACTCAGCCTAACTTTTTAAATGGCTTTTAAGCAGATACCAATAAAAATATGGTTAATTAAGAAGTTGCTTAAAATATTGGCATAGGTTCCTGTGGTGACAATGTGTGTACTTTGGCTTTTCTTCAAGGTTTTAATGTCAAATACTTAGTTAGTCAAAAGATAAGGTAAGATAGTGGAGGCTGATTGGACAAAAGTGTTCATATTTTCACCTTGCATAAGTTTTTATAGTAGTAATATAAAAACATACCAGCCTAGTTTAGATCCACCT
>VBSM01003044.1:10047620-10079507 GCA_008086735.1 Cheirogaleus medius
CCCCCGGATCCCCGGGGCGTGCAAGCTCGCCGCTGCTGGGATACGCCCGCTGCAATCCCCTTGACCCTGCCCTGTAACTGACCCTTGGGGAAAAGCCCCCCGCACGGCTACTGCGCATGCTCTGAGCTGGACAGCTCCAGAGAGGGAAATTTAAAAACGATTCGAGCTGCGACGGCGGCCAAATTGCTGAAGGCGAGGGGCGAGCGTGAGGGAGCCCCCCTCCGGAACCCCCGCCCGCCCCAGGAGCGCCGGCAGCGGCGGCCCCTCGAGGATCGGCTCCAGGTACCGCCTTGCAGGGTCGGCTTCGCTCCCTCCTCCCGGGCAGTGCCCTGCGTTGCGTTTCCAGGGTAGAGACCCGGGCGCAGGAGCTGCAGGGGCACCTCCCTCTGCTCCCCCTTTCCCCTTCCCGGGGATCCCTCAATGACTTTGGGGACCGAACTGAGAGTCTTTGATGGGTTTCTATGTTAGTTTCAGTTTGAAAAACGTAGAGAACACAAAGTGATTTTGTTGTTGTTGTTGATTTAAGGCTGTGTTTGTGTGTGGCAGGGGCTGGGGCGAGGGGTGCATTGGTTTTCCAGCACGGGCTTGTGGCATTTCTGAAGGCATTTCCAGGGCAGGAGGCTTTTGGGGGTGATTGTTCCCTTTGCAAGTGGGAACTTGTTTCCCCCTGAGAAACATACATGACACATCAGCTGCCCTTTTCGGTTTGTATTTTGCTTTCAAAGTGGTCATAGCTTAACAAGATTGAAAATATAAGGCTTGGAAGGGAATACGGTTTTTCTGATTCCTATTGTATGAATCCACATTTTCCAAGGCTTGACATTTGGATTTCTAGAGCCTTCCCTCTGCCCTTCCCCCATTCATTTGAAAGAACCTGGAATTTCATTCCATTCTCTCCCTTTGCTTCTAAAACCCTGTAGAATTGCCCTGGGAAAGTGACCTGAGATGTCCAGGAATCCTCTAGTACTTTTTTTTTTTTTCTTTAAAGAAAAAAGTATTCTGTTAGTTGTTTGAGCTCCATCCTTCTGAATTGTGGGGAAACTGTGGGTCTCTGCCCTGTCCACATCATCGCTGATGGGAGCTTTGTTTTCTGCTTGTCTTTTCCCCAAGGAGATGATAGAAAGTGACATCTCATCCATAATGTCAGGAATTATTCGGAACTCGGGGCAGAATCACCGCCCCTCTCCACAGGAATACAGGTGAGGGCTTCGACAATCACAAACTGAATTTTTTTGGATTGCTCAAAGTGTTTACGTGCTGTCGTTGGTTTCTGAAACGGCCCAAGAACTATTGTTATGTTCAATTCTGTGATTTTGCAGGAAAGCTAGCATGTCTTGATTTCAAAGTTGGTCTCTCTAAGGGTGTCTGGGCTTGTGGCTTAGCCCAGTTGGGACCACTTAAATGCCTGTAGTCTCCTGTCCCCTCCCAGAGAGGTCCCCTCCTGGGTTGGCTACTACTTGAGAATCCTGGTGAACGTTAAGATGACAACAGCAGCGATTGCTTCCTCTCCAGTGGCCTTAATGGGGGCTCTGGGAAATGCAACCCTCCCCCCAAGCTTTCTGGGAGGAACTGGTTCCCATCCTCTGTGCTGGGATGCTGGGAAAATCTTGGCTCAGAACTCCTGAGTTCTTCACCCAGCTGTGTGGCTTTCAGCAAGTCCTTTGCCCTCTCTGGGCCTCATTTCCTCATCATTTAAATGATGCTGTTGAATTCGATGGTCTTAAGGTCTCTTCTAGGTTCTCATGTGTTTGAAGAGTAAATTAGATGGAAACTGAAGTCAAAATACACTATTTCTTGAAACAGGACGAAACAAGGTACAAGTGAGGGGAGGAGTCCTCAGAGCACTTTCCTCTTTTGTCTTCAAACCTCACAGCTGCAAAAGGCCTTAGGGGGTCAACCAATCCAGCCCTTTCTTTTTCACAGGTGGGGAAACTGAGGCCAAAATAGGAGAAGGGTTCTTATTCAAGGTCACACAATGACAGGGAGGGAGGAGGAGGAAAAGGAAGGATCTGGAATCCTCTCCCAGCCTCTCCCCCTTGAGGCCGGGGAGGCCTGACCTGGTTTCTAGGGCCCCACCCCCTAAAGCAAGCACCGTGTCTGTGGTGGGTTGAAGGGACACAGTCCAGATTACGGAATGGGGACAGGACCAGGGGTGGCCTGGGAAGAGCAGGCTGTCACCTCCGATCAGCCCTGTTTACCCAGGGGTTGTCTGGCCCCCCGGGGTCACCGCAACTCACCAGCAGTGCCTGCTGGGACAGACGGCAGCCCCCAATTAGAGGGAGGCTGCCTTCTGAGTTCCAAATGAGGCGACAGATCCAAACAGATATTTGCAGAGAGCTCGCTGCCTGCGGAGCTGGGGCCAGCTGCACAGCAGTTTGGGAGCACCCGCTGTGTGTCCGGCCCCAGTCACTCACCTCAGTTCAGGAGGCTGCTCTGATCATCCCCGTCGTCCAGTGAGGAAACTGAGGCTCAGAGAAATGAAACGGCTTTTCCCAAGACCACTCAGCCAAGGCTCTGAGGGCTTCCTTCCAGCACTGACAGGTTTAAATAATGAGGCAGTAGGAGTTAGCCTTAGGCTCTGGAGTCCATTATCATCCCAATTTTTCTGGCTTTGTGGAGCTCTCTGGGCCTCAGTTTCCTCATCTGTAAAATGGGGATAGAAATAGTACCCACCGCATGGAGTTGTGACAGTTAAATAATCATTTCTGGCTCTGTCACTCATCAATTTCCTTTCATTTCACCTCTGAACTTCCACTGGATTGTACGATGGGGATAATAAAAGCTACCTCTGGAGGGTTGAATGAGATATTTATTATCTGTGAAAGTACCTGGCGCCTAGCAGGCACTGCATGTTCCTGTGGTGAATCCCCCTCTGCCCTCCTAGCTGGGGCTCCTACCCCCACCCCGCGGTCTGGCATCAAGAGCTCAAAGTCACGGATGCTTATTGTTGCCTAAAAGCACCAGAGTCAGACACGTGTGGGTAAAGTCCAGCTCTGGGCAGGGCCCATGACTCACTTCGGTTTCCTCATCTTTACAATGGGCATGACGAGGGCTTGTCCCTCATATATGATTGCTGGGAGGATTAAATAAATAAAAACTTGCAGCGCAAGAGACACATAAAGAATAGTTGCTTTTGCTGTTAGCACTTCGTTACATGAAAGAGTTTGGCTTTCTGTAAGAGATGCATCTAGGGAGGGGAGTGTGGAGGAACTGAGTCTGGGGGGGGGTAGGGGGAGTGGAAACCCTTAATCCAGACGCCCACCTGCTACCCAACAGGGGACCCCACCAGGCTGGGGTCTCGGCCCCATGTGTCTGGGCCAGCCCAGCTCACAAACTGTCTGGGGTACTGAGCAGTTGCCTCTCTCCAAAAACAGGGCAGGGCAGCAGAGAGCTTCCTTGGGGGGTCAGCAGGGCCTACCCAGTTCACCAGCCAGCTGGCGGGAGGTGGGGGGATGTGGGGGGCGGGGAGGAGAAGCAGGCCTGTCCCCATCAGCACTGGATCCAGACGTGCCCAGTGCCTGGCCTGGTACAGCAAGACACAACCCTTTCTTTCCTATTCACATGGATTCAGGGCTGTTATCTTGTTTCGAACAGCCAAGGTATCCATCCAGAAGGCAAAATAACATCATACTAACGACAATAATAATGGCAACTGGTGGTTTCTTGACCCTTTGCTACCTGTTTCCCTTGTGCGAGGCTCTCAGTGTAAATCCCCAACCAATCCCCCAAAACCACCCGGTGTGGGTGGCACTCTTGTGCCCATTTGGCAGATGAGGCAGCCGAGGCTCTGCCAGTTTAAATGGCTTAACAAGATGGCGCAGCTAGTGATGGGTCAAGCGGGGACTCGAGACACTGAAGCTGTTGCACCCTGAGAACACTGTGACCACCAACCCCATGTCCCACTGGCCAAGTGTCCCACGGGGGGCTGCGACAGAATAAGCTGCTCCATCACCTCGCAGCTGTGTGACCCTAGATGAGCCACTGCCTCTCTCTGAGCCTCAGTTTCTTCATCAGTGAGATGGAGCCATCCGAGAACCCGATTTGCATGTTCGTTGGGAGGATTCTCTGCACCTTCAATGTGACAAGGAGTTGAGCCGGTCTGGGACGGAGTGAGCACAGGGACACGGGGGGTGGGGGGGTGTTCATGATTATGCAGAGACTCCTCACTTCCAGCCACTCCCATATTTCTCCCTGAGGAATAGCCCGGGAGAAGTTTATGGGCTTCTTATTTGCCTTCCCACGTCTCCCGAGAAGGGCTCCAAGGACCACTTCGGCTGCTGGCCCAGCCCCCGCGCAGCCCCCCAAGCAGCCGCCTGCTCCCCTGTCCCCCGGGGCTGAGTTTGGCCGTTAATTTTCAATGGCTGTGTGCAGGAGGGCGGGGGCAGCAGCTGGAGGTGGCTGCCTTGTCCCCGGGGAGCTGTCAGGAGTCAGTGGCGGGGCCCAGGCAGCAAACTGGCGGCAGCAGCCCCGCCTGCTGCTGGCGCTGGGGCAGGGGACCAGGGGCTGGGGGCAGTCCTGACCCCCACCCCGGGCAACGGCAAACAGGGCTCATGCTTAACATGGGCTAATCGGGTTTCTCCTTAGCTCAGAGGATGGGAGGGAAGTCCACCCTTACATGTGCTAAAACATAGAGTTAGTAAGCACCTACTCTGTGCCAGACACCTGCTAAGCTTCTTAGCAAGTGCACCATCGCATTTCATCTCCATAGGAACCGTGAGACAGGTGCTGACACCGTCCCAAGGTGCAGACAAGGATACTGAGGCCCAGAGACATGACTTGCCCAAAGGCATACGTTTAGGAAGGGGCAGAACGACAGATTTGTAACCACCTGCCCCGATTTTTTGGAACTTATTCCTGAAGTCAGGTCCAACAAGCTCCTTTTACAGATTGGGAAACTGAGGCCCAGAGAGATGAGAGAAGGCAGGCTTCTGGCTCCTTGGACCCTGACCTTTCTCCCAGGGCCATGAGGCTCAGTGGTTCTCCTTCCAGATCTTTGTGCCAGATGTTCACGTCTCCAAAGCTCAGTCCCTGCTCTAAGGAAATGAGGTGGGCTCGGGAAGAACCCCTCCCCTCTCTGGACGGTGGTTCTTATCTGCGAACCGCACTGCTGGGCACGTGGCAGATACTTAATAAATATTTACTGGATAGAGGGACGAAGGACAAATATCGCGTGAGAAATAACACATCCGTGGACACGCAGGGAGGCTCGTTCAAGAAACTCAAGCACGCGTGCACACACACACACACACCAAGGTGCAAACCAGCTATTGTTCTAGAAAGGAAAGATGCCTTTTTCCAAACTCCTGATCGAGTCATTTCACATTACACTCACTCTCGGACCAGTTGGGAATGCCTGAGCTTGCTAAATTGCCCTTGATTTTCTTTTTCCTGTAAATGGTTACAAAAGATATTACAAAAGCTATGTTAGCTAAATAAACACCTCCATGAAATTCTTAATCCTTTTTTGTGTCATGGTTGGATTGCTAACAAGAACAGCTTATGGTGATGTAACAGTTTCTTTCGAACCACATCTTAAGAAGGCAGGTGAAACCTCCGTGTTGTAATCGGGGTGGCAGTGCCGTCCCAGGTAGGGCTGGACGTGCCCCAGAGCTGCTAGGACGGTGATGTGACCCCCTCAGAGACAATGTGTGCTAAGCAAAGCCCTCCTAGTGATAGCTCAAGGCAAGGGGAGAGAACGCAGTGGGAAGGAAGAAAGAAACATAGTTACGTGGTTAGAGCACCTCCTGTGTGTTGGGCCCTGTCTTATACGCTATCTGATCTTATCCTCACAACTGCCCCCTGTGGTGGGAATTATTATTATTCCATTTTACATATGGGGAAACTGAGGCACAGAGAGGTGAAGTGACTTGCCCCAAACCACACAGCTATGAAGGGGTTGAGATGGGATTTGAACTAAAAAATGGATGTTCCTTCCACCATACAATTGCTGTACCAACCTAAGGAACCCCAAGATAAGGAAATAAAGCATAAATGTGGGCCCCAGGCTTCAGCAAAGATCCCCAAAGAAACTGGCATCCATCCATACGTATGTGTGGCCCTGTGCAGCCACCTGCCAAGTTCACCAGTTCATTTGTCTTCTATAGCAACAACCCCAGGGCAATGGCCATGGGCGTCCAGTTCACCTTGAGTGGACAAATATTTGTCAAGCGAGACAAGGAAAGGCCAAGCGGGTGGCTCTGGGTCTTGTAATGAGATGTAAGACACGTTCATCCTTGTCCTCCAGGCGTTTGGTGTCTAGGAAGAGCAGGTGCCCAAGCAGAATTCATAGGTGACCTCAGGCAGTCTGTGCTATGTGTCGATACTAACCGTGCTAACCATTTCAGGGGAGGGGAAGTCGGGGAGATGCCGGACTGGTCTGGGAGGGCTTCCTGGGGGAGGTGGTGTTTAAGCTGGGCAGGAAATGGATGCAGATTGAAGAATGCAAGATATGTTGGGGCAGGGCTGGGCTGGGCTGGGAGATTCATCCTCTCTTTCCCACTCTAGTGAGTATGTCATAAATGTCCACAGGGCACTGGGGCCTATGCAGGGTGCTGAACAAAATAGAGGATATCCTAGTCCTTGCCCTCCTAAAGCAGAAAGGCTGGAAACATGTATAAATACTTCATTGCAAAATAATAGGCGTTGTATGGACATACACAGGAAGGGGTGGGGATGGACTGGGAGGACTCTCAGAGGAGGAAATATTTAGGCTGAGAAAGAGCCTCATGAATGAGTGCGTGGAACAGCATTCTAGGCAGAGGGAACAGCATGTGCAAAGGCCTTGAGATGGGTGAGAACTTCAAATATTTGAGGAACTGAAAGATGGACAGGGATGCCAGAGCAGAGGGAAGAGGGCCAAGGGTAGGGAGGGGAAGGAGATGGCCAAGGGCTAGATCATGGCAAGGAGCTTGGCTCTTACTCGTTGGTTGGGTTTTAAGGACAGTGACAGGTTCTGATGTCCCTTTGGAAAGGTCACTCTGGCTGCTGGGTGTTAAATCCATCCATTCCACAGACAGTTCTCCAGTGCCCACGCGGAGCCAAACACCATACCCTGCCCTCCCTGTGGGTTGCCTTCTCTAGTCCAAGAGGCAGGCCCTGTTCCCACTTCTACTGGGCACGTGTGGACGCTGAGGTTCAAGGCTTTGAGTTACCCGCCCAAGGTCCCCCGTTGGGCGTGGAGCCAGGTGGAATGCAGGTCACCCCGGGCTCTGTCCCCACACTTCCCATCCCTCCTGCAACATGACTGATTAATTACAGACACTGGCCATTAAAGTGGGTCGGGTTGGTCATCTGGTCAGAGTAAGATGGCAGCCATGAACTCCAATGGTGTCTTGCCTTACCCAGAGCCACCACAGGGTCCCCTGACCAGTGGCTATGTCACCATCGGGACACTTGGTAGCCTGATCCTTTAAAAAATGGTATGACGATGGTTTGCCCTTCCTGCATTTCAGCCAAACTGGCACAATGGCCGAGTGAAGAGGCCCCAGGTGCATCCCTGGTTCAAACCCCAGTTGCTTTGCCAACACGCCTGGTGGCTGAGGCATGTTGCCTCATTTCTCTGAGCCTCAGCCATCCCATCTGTGAAATGGGGACAATAGGTAGCCTCCCCACAGGCTGTCGGGAGACTAGGGTGGAACCACAGGGCTGGCAGGGGGGTGGCCCGAGTTGGGCATGGCTTCCCTCCTGTGCATGCCGACGCCAATCAGAACGTCATCTCCTCAGATGCAGGGAGTTTTCTCTGCCTGCCAGAGCAGAACTCCCAGTAGGAGTTCAGGAAATATTGTGCAATGAAGCGGAGTGTCAGACATCCTGCTAGTGGCCTTCCCACTTCATGCTGAATCTATACTCTTCGGAAGGTGTTTACAATCATGTGAACCACCACCGCTGGGGGTGAGCACCCCGCTGGCATTATCTCATCCGGTCTTCACTACACCCTATGAGATGGGATGGGTGTCAGCACTCCCATTTTATAGATGAGCAAACTGAGGCTCAGAGAGACAGACAACTGCAGACAAGTCTCACAGCTACTAAGTGGCTGGATGGCACCCAGGCCTGGCTGCCCTCAAAGCCTGCCCTGGTAACCACCACACTACAGTGCCACAGAGTGAGCAAAGAGGGTACGTGTAGCCACGGTCCCCAACTGGAACAGGCTTAGAATGTGGCATTGCAAAGGGCCTGGGCCTCCTGCTGAGCTCAGAGCCTTCTGAGCAAAAATGAGAAGGGCACACAGGGCCAGGCACGGTGGCTCACGCCTGCAATCCTAGCACTTTGGGAGGCGGAGGCGGGATGATTGCTTGAGGTTGGGGGTTCAAGACCAGCCTGAGCAACATCGCAAGACCTCGTCTCTAGAAAAAATATAAAAATTAGCTGGGTGTGGTAGTGTACCTTAGTCCCAGCTACTCAGGAGGCTGAGGCAGGAGGATCGTTTGAGCCCAGGAGTTTGAGGTTGTAGTGAGCTATGATGATGGTACTGCCCTCATATCTGGGCAACAAAGCAAGACCCTGTCTCGAAAAAGAAAAAAAAAGAGCACATAGGTAGGTAGCACATGTGGAGTGATAAGCACATAGTAGGTGCTCAGAAAACGGATCACACTGATGACGGAGTATTATTCTGACACTGATTTTCTCAGGGTGCCACCTCGATCCTAACCAGGGTCTCTCTACGACCTTGGACACTCCATGCTCTGACCCCTTTGAAGGGGACCCTACTGAAGGTGGGCAGGGGGGGCTGCCTACCTTCACAATCCCCCACCAGGTGTCCCCGCAGGCTGTGTGTCTCGGTGGCAGCCCCACAGAGGTGGAAGAGGCTCGACCCCCTTGCAGCATTTGAGATGGGGAAACTGAGGCCCAGGCAGGGTCAGGTGGGAGGTGCTGGCGAAGCTACTTGGGGCCGCTGCCAGGAGGCTGCTGAGGCTTTGGGATTTGGCAGGGTCACCTGGCTCGACCTCACCTTTCCTAGCCGTGAAAGGGGGTGACGATGTCCCTCGGGGTGTGTGTGTTTAATGAGAGAAAACAAGCACCAGGCAGGGCTCTCTCGAGCCGGATGTGGCCCTGGGGTCGGGGCAGCTGCTGGTGAACTGCTGAGTTCAGAGGGGACCCTGCAGTGCCAGACAGGACTTTTTATTTTCTTTTTGCCCCTAAAGCTCTCTGCTCTCTAATGAGGACTCCCTGTTGGTGACAAATCCCCGATATGGCTTGAGAAAGACACATTGTCAGGACTCGCCCTGGAGACCCCTAAACTCATAGCTTAGCCTGTTTTTCAGTAGAGCAGGTGCTCATCTGAGCTGCTGCCTGCGGGGACTGTCACCATATTCTCAACAGCTGCCTCAGGGCAGGTGCTGGGACTATGCCCATTGCACGCACGGTGAAACTGAGGCCCAGGCCAGGTAAGTCACCTGCCCCAGGTCACATGGCCGGGAAGAGCTCACACCTGCCCATAACCACTGCACTGCTCTGCCTCCCTGTAGCCTGAGTGTCCCCTGCTGGGCTGCTACTGTTTTCTAGGTGGGGAAACTGAGGTCCGGAGAGGGAAAGAGGCTTGCCCAAGATGGCAGAACTTTGGAAATTCCACCAGGGGGGTTTACCTGCAGGTGGCTACCACAAATCGCAGGGTCTTTGCGGCAAAGGGGACCTTGCAGGTTGCCTGGGCTCATCTTGCATCCAACAGGTGCCTGAGAGCTCATCCCCTGATAGCTACTGCTTGAATGCTTCCGGGACGGGGAGCTCACGACTTTGTGAGTCGCCCTAGTTGATAGAGCTCCCATTTTCACAGAGCCCTGCCCTCTAACTCCCTTGCTGGTCGTGGGGGGAGGTACCGCTGGTGGGTGGGGAAATCCTTTCTAATGAGACATACTAAAAGTCAAAATTCTATGAAATCAGCTTCTTCGATTTCCAAACCTAAATCAAATTTCCAATTGTTTTAGGGCAATGTCTAAACTCCGCCACAGATTTTTTTTTTTTCCCATCAAGATTGGAAAGAATGTTCCAGACACTGCCACCTAGAATTTTCTGCAGTGATGGAAATGTCCCATATCCACGCTGGCCACATGTGGTCATCGAGCACCTGAAACGTGGCTGGTGGACCAAGGCCCTGAATGGGTCCATTTTATTTCATCTTAATGAATTTGAATTTAAATAGCTGCACGTGGCTAGTGGCTGCCCATTGGAGAGCACAGTGCTGGAACTTTCTAGATTTCACAGAGCACATTTCTTCAATCAGGGAGAAGGAGCCCCAGCTCCCGGCGTTATAGCCGACCCAGTCTCTGGAAGCGAAGTTCTGGTTCCTCTGCTCCCCAGCTGGGTGACCCTAGACAGGCCTGTCCTTCCCTCCCTTCTGAGTCCTCATCTGGGGACTGGGAAGGTGGGAATGACAACAGTCCCCGCACGATCAGGGTGACACGAGATCTGGCAAGGAAGCAGCTTCAGCTCAGGGCTGGGCACACACCTGGGGCTCGCCTGCCCCACACCACGTCCATAGGGGACAGCTGGGCCTTTTGACCCCGCCTGGCCCCCAGGGAGTTGGGTAGGACATCCGGAACGCTGGGTCTGTTTGCTCATTTGCCCCATCCACGAGTTCTCCCTGCGCAGCCTCCGTGTGCCCGGCCCTGCGCTGGACGCCGGGGAGTGCGAGGCTCCCCGCTTCCGCATCGGGGTCTCCGGGGCCACTTACACCCAGCGGGAGACTCAGCCTTCATCCTGGCCTCCTCCGCACCAGACCCTTGGGGTCCCCTGACATGTGGGTGTACAGCCCCTGCCCTCCCTGGGGACACCCACTGGGCTCAGGAGACAGTGGAGGCTTGTGGCCAACTAGAGTCCTCCCTGGGGCTTGGGGGCTGGCAGGGAAGTGCCGAACGGTGCGGAGAGGGAGGAGGAGTGTCCTTTGGGAGTGAGCAGAGAAAGGTGACATCAGGCGTGTTGGCGGAGGTGGGAATGACATGTGGCCCCACTTAAGGCCTCCAGGGCACCTGCAGCCCAGGTCAGAGCGCAGGGTCACCTGAGCCAGCTGGAGGGCAGGGGATGTGATCATTGCAGGGACCCAGGCCTTGTCCCCGGGCAGCCCGGGCGGTGGGGACACGGTGGTTGTGCGTGGGGAGCTGTGGGGGTGTCAGTGGAGACAGGTCTGCGGGGGACCGGGGACCCCGGGCGCCATGTCAGAGGAGGGCTAGGAGAGGATGGGTGTGTACTAAGAGCTCTTGTGGGGGCTTTGCCTCCACGTTGTCCCCCCCCCATTCTGCAGATGAGGAAACTGAGGCTCGAGAAGGTCCAGAAGCACACCTGATGTGACCAAACAGGAAAAGTGGGCCGGGACTTCCAGACTCACAGAGAGAGCCAGGGAACAGGGAAGGGGGCGGAACAGGACTGGGGCGTGGAGGCGGCAGGTGGAAGGAGTTGCGTCTTTTGGAGTCTGAGTCTTCCCATGGCCCCCTCCGGAGGTGACCCCAGGCAGACAGGCACCAGCGACGTGGGGGACCAGGGTTAGGAGGGCCGGGTTTCCCCCTCGCCCAGAAATTGAAGACACAGACCCAGAGAGGGTGAGCAGCAGGGGCCTCCGGGGAGCCCAGGGCAGCGGGGCTGGGTTTGCCTTTTTCTTTGAATTGAAAATGTCCCTGCACTTTCCAGCAGAGGAGAAACCCACTCAGGAGACTGATGTAGGGTCTTGGCCTCTGTCTCTCACACACACACCCCAGGGAATATCCCCAAACCCTCCAAGATGGCAGGTGGGTCACAAAGCCATGTCACCTCCACACCAGCACGCCAGCCCTGGGGGTGGGGTACAAGGTACTGTGGTTATAATTATCACTTGTGCCCATTTTGCAGGTGGGAAAACTGAGGCTGGGGATTAAGTGCCCTGCTGGGAGCCTGTGGCTGGGAAGCCAGCTTGGTTCCTGAACCTAAGGGTCTCTCCTGTGTCACAGCTGCCGTGACCCCGTAGGTTACTCCGTCTCAAATGCGGCGCCAGGAGACAGCAAGGCTGGGCACACGGGGTGTCTTTAATGAGGCCCCAGCCAGTCCTGCTGGATTCCTGTGGTGGATGTGGGTGTCAAGGAGCACTGTAGTGGGAGTCCGCTGGCTCCTAGGGTCTCTCTGGTATTCAGGCACATCCTCACTGCACACCACAGGGACCAGGGGTGATGTGCCAGGGCCTCGTCCTCACCGCCCACTGCGGGCCCTGGATGGTCCCTGTCTCCTGCAGAGAAGCCATCAGCATGTCCCCCCCATACTTCTCCCTCACCCAGGTCTGGTGGGAAGAGGCCAGAAGACAGGCTTTGAAGCGAGCCTCCGGGGACGGGCGCGGTTTGGCTGGGGGAGGAAAGCAAAGGGACATTCCTGGCACGGGGAAAGGCTCATGCAGAGGCATAGGTGCCGGTGACACGGTGGACACCACGTGGCTGCAGTAGGTGGCTATGGCCCACGTGGAGGAGGAGCGAGATGGAAGGAGCAGGGAGCCAGACGGGTGTGCGAACAGCAAGGAAAACAAAAATCAGGACAGCACCAGCGACTCACCCCTGCCAGATGCTAAAGCCTTTCTATACATCACCTCCCGTGAGCCTCGCTCTAGGGGGAAACTGGTTCAGAGGGTTCCAGTGACTGCTCAGGGTCTCAGTTTCTTCATCTGTCAAATGGGTCTGGCACACAGGACGTGCTCAATAAATGGAAGTGGTTAGTGGTTGCAGCAGCAGGGACAGGGGTCCGTGTGACCCCTGAGCCCGAAGCGTCAGTGTACATCCCGGCCCCTGGGAAGCTGGCTAATAATATTCATATTGGCCTCAATATTCATAGCAGTTAAATACTCGCGCATTACATTTATCATGAGCCAGACGCCGTTGTAGGTGCTTTCCATGCACTAACACATGTAGTTCTCACAACGTCCTATGAGATAGGAGTGAAAGTGATCCCCATTTTACAGATGAAAAGCTGAGGCTCAGAGAGGTTAAGCCAGTGGCCCAAGGGCACACAGGTAAGTAGAAATCAGGATTAGAATCCAGAGCCCAAGCTCTTAACCGCCACAGGTACAACTCATCTAGTTCACCAGCCACGGTGGTGCCCAGGAACTTGGTTTATCTATAAGCCCCAATCCCCCACTACTCAGGAAGATTTGGGGGGCCCCATCTTGAGAATCCTGCCAGCAGGGGCTCACCTCCACTTCTCCCTGCTGCCCCAGCGCCAAGCAGAGCGGGAGGGCAATGGGGAGCTACAGCAGATTACTGAGCAGGAGTGTGGCAGGTGCCGGGAGGTCAGCTGGCCACAGGGCGCGGAGGGGAGGGTGGGAGCTGACCAGGACCCCCAACAGCGGCTGGAGCACCAGGCCCTGCCCTTCCGCCTCACTCCACGGTCTCTGAGGGCCTGAAGGGACAGATGGCATCGCTCAGGCCTGGGCTGTGGCTGTCGCTTGGCCAGATGAGTTACGAGCGGGCTGGGGGGGCGGCAGCCAGGGGGCCGCAGAAACAATTGCATCGAGACCCCAGGACAATGGGTCCACGTGCCACAGGGGCAACAGTCGTTTGTCACACAATGGGCTGCCGGGGGACAGCAGCCGGGCCAACTGCTGCCACCGACACGGGCCAGCCGAGTTTTCAAATCGCTTGCAGGCCCTGTTTTCCTACGAGGCAGCCAATCGCAGGGGCAGCCGGGCGTCACCTGATGCCAGCTCCATGGGCTGAGGGCCCAGGCCCTAGACAACTGAGCCGCGGTGGCCATAGCAACGCTAATTGTGGCCCTAAAACACAAGGACCGAGAGAGTGGAGAGGTGGGGGGGGGAGAGGAGAGAAGGAACGAGAATGCCAGCTCGAACGGCAGCAGGTGGACAGGCCTGGGCCACAGGGCTCTTTGGCGATGGTGCACAAGGACGCCCGCGGCGGGACTGCGTGGCTTGCTCTTTCTCTGTGGGGCCCGGAGACACCTATTTTTACAACCTGGAGCTTAGAATTGAGACCGTGGGACTGTTGGCAACAGGCTGGGCCCGCAGGGGTGGCCGCTGGGGCCGGGGCTGAACGGGCCCCCCAGGCCAGTCTGAGCCCCGTTGCCACATGGCCCGGCCTCTCAGAGTCGCCTGGCAAACGACTTCAGGAGCACTGGGGAGTGCCGGTCACCCAGATCAGGGCGCCTGCCTGGCACCCGCCACGGGCAGCCCTTTTCCTTCTGTGGAAAGTGACGTCTTTGCCCACGAATCTGTGGGGGTGGGGAGCGTGGGCCCTGACCTGGGCCTCTGGGGGCCATCGGGGTGGCGGTCAAGAGCTGGGCTGCAGGTGACACTATCTGGGTCCCAGCCCCACCACTTCCTGTTCCCTGTGGCCTTGGGCAAGCGCCTCAGTGCTTTGAGCCTCAGTTTCCCCATCTGTACGGGGAGTGGGGGCGCATATCCCACATCTCCACCATCTCAGCACTTGGCCTGCCCCTCCACGGGGACTGTCCCCAAGCTCCGTGCCATCCACATGGCTACAGCACTTTGGGAAACCACCCTGGATGTGGAGTCACGCAGCCGATTCTGCCCCGGCAGGCGGAACTCTAACCACAGGCCCTGACTGCTCAGTGCTGTGGTGTCCCAGGTGAGCGCCTACTGTGCCTCAGTTTCCCCATCTGTGAAATAGGAATAATAATACCTGCCTCATAGGGTTACTGGGAGTGTTAAATGGCTTAATGCTTGTGAAGGACATGACCGGTGCCCGGCACGTAGTAAGTGCTCAACAAACACGACTGTGTATTGTTTTTGCGGTAGGTGCTGGGTAAGACGTGTTCAATGAGCCAATGAATGACGTGAGCATGTGCAGTCTGGCTGCCAAAGGGGGATGCTGGGACCAGGTTCCCGTGCCCAGCCCCAGGGACAGGCAGGTCAAAGGGCTGGGGATGGCCTGGGGAGATGAGGCATTAATGGGTGCTTCCAGAGGTCGGGAAGCCCCCCAAGAGCTGGCCTAAGCTCCCCGTCTGGCCGAGCTCCCTGCTCCTCTCTGCAGGCTCCTAGCTGCTACCGCCAGTGATGACGACCTCCCTGGGGACCTGCAGTCGCTGTCTTGGCTCACGGCTGTGGACGTGCCTCGGCTGCAGCAGATGGCAAGTGGCCGCGTGGACCTGGGCGGCCCCTGTGTGCCACATCCACACCCAGGTAGGCTCGGGGCAGGTGCGGGGGGCGGGGCAGAGGATGGTGTAGGAGAGGGGTGACCCCCAGCCCAGCCACCCACCCGCTATGTGGCCGTGGCCGGGCCACTCAATCTCACTGGGCCTCTATTTCTGCATCTGTAAAATGGGACAAATCCTACCATCCTCAGAGGGCTGTGGTTCATCGTTTACTTAACACTGTGCTGGGCCCTGGGTGAGCTCAGGTTTCAAAGAAGAATAAAGACAGCCCCGTGGTGCCCTGGTACATCTTCAACATCTAAGATAGTCGGCAAACGACAGCCCATGGGCCACATGCAGCCTGCTGCCCATTTTCAGACATCCTCTGTGTTAGGAGTGGATTTGACATTTTTCAAGGGCTATACCAAAAAAAAAAAAAAACCCCAAACCACCAAAGATGACAGAGACCATCTGGCTGCCAAAGCCTAAGATAATTTACTCTCTGGCCCTTGACAGAAGAAGTTTGCAGCCCCCCGATTTAGAAGATTTCAAGAGGTGACATATGGGAAGTCTGAGTACAGGGCCTGGTACACAGCAGGTGATCCATAAATGGCCGCTAGTTGCAATCAGAGCAAGTAGATTCAATGCTTAAAGACACAGAAAGTATTGAAGAAAAACAAAACAAACAGCAACAATAATTGCTACCACACATTAAAAGTACCAATCATTGAAAAATCAGTGTCTAGGATTCTTTCTTTCATCAGGCAAATTGTCCTTGGGCTAAACATATACATAGCAGAAGGCAGCAAAATGTTGCTATATAGGGCCAGGTAGTCAATATTTTCTCGTAGGCCAAACGATCTCTGTCAAAACGATCCAACTTTTCTATCCTAGCGCAAAACCAGCCACAGAGAATAAGGAAGTGCATAGGTGTGATTCTGTGCCAATAAAACTTTATTTATAAAAACAGACTGTGGGTCAGATTGGGCCTACTGGTCAGTTTGCCGACCCCAACGTAGAACCCCCAGGGGACAGCTGTGAGATCTTGGGCAAGCGCTTTCCCCTCTCACCGGTTTCCTTATGAAAATTCTAGCAGAACCATCCCCTTGGGGGACTGTGAGGGTTCAATGCAGAAAGGCACCTTGTGCACAATCGGTGTTTAATAAATGCTCAAATAACGAAGCCTCTTCCCTCTCCTTTGTGTCTGCCGGGCATTTTCTGTGTGCCTGTCACTGTGCCAGGCCTTTGGAGCAATGAGTTGTATGCAACGTGGTCCCAGTCCTTGGGGAGCTGGTGGCTGGCCAGAGACAGGAAGACAACAAAGACAGACAGAGGCACAAAGAGTAAGCCCCGGTGACCGCCAGGACTCAGAGGGGAGCTGAAGGACCCAGAAGGCTTCCTAGAAGAGGTGGCCCTGGGACAGGGTCATCTTGCAGGTCAACTTCCCTTGATTGGAGGTGGCTGCCTACAATCTGGCTGGTGTGGTCAGAATCTGTGATGCGTCAGCAATTTCTGCCCCAGGTCCAGCACAGGATGGTGGGGACAAACATCTGCTACTCCCGAGCTAATCCTCAGCAGAGGAGCAGGGCTGGGCAAAGGGGAGAGGCGGCACGAAGGCATCTGGGCCTACACCTAGAAGGCACTGGGGAGCCATGGCATGTTTGTGAGGAAAAGACGTGAACGATAAATTGGTGTTTTAGCTTCCTGAAGGACAGGAACCAAGCTATTCCAGCATCACCCTCATTGTTATTTATCATCGACTCATATTTATTGAGATATCACATGCCCAGCAATGTCCCAAGCGCTTGATAGACAGGATCTCATTTGACTCGCACGACAACTTTATAGGTAGGTAATATCAGTAGCCCAAGTACAAATGGGGAAACTGAGGCTGACCCAAGGTTACGCAGCTGGTAGGAATCCCCCTTTTCACCTCTACACCCCAGGCAAGTGATTTGCCCAGCACCGACTAGGCTTGCGGCCTGAGGGTGGGGATGGCCGTGTTCTCTGGAGACACCCAGGGATGGGGCTGTCCCTTGTCCTGCAGTCCAGCAGCATCTCTGTGCTTCCCTACTGCAGGGGCCTTGGCCGGGGCGGCTGATCTGCACGTGGGAGCCTCCCCGGGTCCCCTTCTCCATGGCCCAGCTGGCATGGCCCCTCGGGGCATGCTGGGCCTGGGCCCCATAACCAACCACGGAGCCAGGGTAAGTGCCACCGTGTGGGTTGGGGAGTGAGGGTGGTGGCCCCCAAGGCCAGGGTGCCCCATCCCCACCCTGACCCTCTGTCTCTTCCTCTCCTGCTCCCAGCAGATGAGCCAGTTCCCCATGGGGACCCACCCCCCATCCGGCCTGCAGGACCTGCCTCAGCTGTACCCACCGGCCACCCAGCCACAGTTCCCGCTCCCCCTGGGCGCCCAGCAGGTACCGGGGGCTCAGAGGCGCCTGACACCCTGCCTTGGGCTGGCCGGGTGCCTCTCTGAGCCTCAGTTTACTCACCCAGAACATGGGGATAATGTTCCCCACTATGTCCGTGTCATGGGGTCATTCATTCAGTTCCCCCCTGTCTCCTGCCATGGGTGGGGACAAGGTTGTCCCCGGCGACTGTCAATCCCCACACCGTGTGGTTTTGGACACTGGGGTGGGGGGAGGGGTGAGTGCGGGTGACTTAGGCTCTTTCTCACCTTCTCTCTCTCTCTGCCCCTTCCCCGCCCCTGCCCGTGGGAAGTGCCCCTCCGTGGGCCTCTACGGCTCCCCATTTGGGGCTCGGCCTCCCTACCCGCAGCCCCACGTGGCTGTGCATCCGTCGCAGGACCTGCACCCCAAACACTACCCCAAGCCCATCTACTCGTACAGGTGAGGTCTGGGGGGCGGCGGGTCAGGGCTGCGGGGGGGCTCGGGGAGGAGGGGGCGAGGCTGCCTCCAGCTAGGTGTGGTGGCCCAGACTTCCAACGGAGAGGGATAGGGGAGTGGGGAACCCCCAAGTGGCACTTGTTCTCAGGAAGGCTCATCCAGTGGTCGGTCAGCACCCCCAGGCTGAGAACCCACTTCCGACACCGAACCCAGCGCCCTGCTCCATCACTCACAAGCTGTGTGGCCTTGGGGAAGTGGCTTGGCCTCTCTGAGCCTCAGGTTCCTCAAATGTAAAACGTCATCAAAGTAACAGTATTGTGTACCTCGCAGGAGTTTGGGGAGGGGAAGCAGCCCAGGTAAAGCCTAAAGGCCCATGGCCATTAATTACGGGGATGGGACAAAGGAGAGGAAAAGATAAGATTTATCAAATCTGGGCCAAGGAGAGGACGGGGGCTGGAAAGACGCTGGGCTGTGAAAAGGTATCGAGGGCTCACACTGGGCTGGTACTGGTGGGGGGGAAGCAGGGCAGGCTTCCTGGCAGAGGGGGCCTTGAGCTGTCAGCCTGAGACCCCTTCATGCCTGGCCTGCCCCACCTTCTGTCCCCAGCTGCCTGATCGCCATGGCCTTGAAGAACAGCAAGACAGGCAGCCTGCCCGTGAGTGAGATCTACAGCTTCATGAAGGAGCACTTCCCCTACTTCAAGGTGAGGGGTCCCAAGCCAGGATGGGGGTGCCGGAGCTGCCCTGGGCCTCTCCCTGGTGCCGCCACCACAATGCAGAGCCGGCCCTGAGCCACACTGGGCCTCCCTCTAAGGTCCCCAGTTATGACCGTATATCTGGTAGTAAGGACACGTGCATATACACTCACATAGAAGAAATTCAGAAAGAGAAGGGGGCTTTTGAAATGGGCTCTGATGGATGCAGAGGAGTTCACTAGGCATCCCGAAGGGAAAGGGTAGAGAGACCAGCTAGTTATTCAGCACAGACTCAGTAAAACGTAAATAATGTAAAACCCAGGCCTGCCTTCACCTCTCTGAGCCTCGGTGTCCTCGTCTGTGAGGTAGGGACAGCCAGTGCCACCTGGCAAGGTCAGCGGGGACTTTGCAGTGAGGACGGAAAGAGCCCGGCAGCTGCTGGCATGGGGTTGGCCACCAGTGACGTCAGTCTTGCGGGCATCAAAGCAACAAGAGCAGGAAGTCAGAGGGTGCCGGGCCGCAGGGTCCCTGGCCGGGACAGCGCCCTTCGCGGTAATGCCGCAGCACGGGGGTGCGCGGGGCGTGCGGTGCGTCGCGGTGTCTGGCTACCTAGCGTTAAACTGTGACTATTTAAAAATGGTTAAATGGTTAAAAATGGTTGACTAGTTATCCATTCATTAGCATCATCCTCGCTCGCTGGCGTCCCGAGCGGGAGAGGAGGAATGGAAGACGCGGTGGCCCTGGGCTGCGTTCTCGGTGGCGACACCTGTCATCAGGGCATGGGCCGTCCGGGTGGCCGCAGTCCCTGCCGCTCTCTCTTGCATGGCTCCAACTTGAGGCTGAGCGTCGGACACTGTCCCTGCCACCCCTGCCGCGCTTGCGTCCTGCCCCTGTTGGCCTGGGTTGGAGTCCTGCCCCCCCCAGGAGAGGAAGGGGTTTCTAGGGCGGTCTCTGAAGGGGTCCCCTGCGTGCCCGTGTCTCTTCGTAGACGGCTCCTGATGGCTGGAAGAACTCGGTGAGGCACAACCTGTCCCTGAACAAGTGCTTCGAGAAGGTGGAGAACAAGATGAGCGGCTCCTCGCGCAAGGGCTGCCTGTGGGCCCTGAACCTGGCGCGCATCGACAAGATGGAGGAGGAAATGCACAAGTGGAAGAGGAAGGACCTGGCCGCCATCCACCGGAGCATGGCCAACCCCGGTGAGGCCCGGACAGCCCCCACCACGTGCACGCACACGCATGCGCACACACGCACGCCACCTCCCAGCCCAGCCTCAGCTCCCCCCGGTCCTAGTCCTACCTAACCTACACACATCTCAGCCACGTTGCTGGGGAGCCAGGTGCCTGGTGGTTGTCCATCCCTCCTGTAGAATATGCCTCCCCCCCCCATCCAGTGGCTGGTAAACTAAGGCACATGATCAGAGACATGAAAAGCTATTCAATCTCACTAGTCATCCCTAGTTTCTTGCACAGAAAGGCCAAACTACACAACCGTGGGATGCCATTGCTTTCCTACCACATTGGCAGAGATGTTTAAAATAATAAAATCATAACATCCAGTGCAGGCAAGGATGTGGAGAAATAGACACTTTCCTATACAATGGGTAGGAATGTAAGTACTTAGGTAACAAATCAAAAACTTGTAAACTGTGCTCATGTATTGGTCCGATTATTCTACTTCTGACAATTTATGCTGAGGATATCAAAGATTTGAGCAAAAGGTTTATGAACAAAATTATATACCACACAGTTATTCCTAAGAGTGAAAAATAGAAAGCAATCTGAACATCCTGCAATAGGGGGTTGCTTAAATAAATAGAATGGGATACCATGCAAAGATGAGAGATGAAAAATATGTTAAAATATTTTTGAAATAGAAAGAAATGCTCCCAATAATTACAAAGGGGCAGGTTATGAATCAATACACACGTTATAAGCCAGGCATGGTGGCTCACACCTGTAATCCCAGCACTTTGGGAGGCTGAGGCAGGAGGATCACTTGAGGCCAGGAGTTTGAAATCAGCCTGGGCAACATAGCAAGATTCCATCTCTTAAAAAAAAAAAATTAGCTGGGCATGGTGGCACATACTTGTAGTCCCAGCTACTTGGGAGGCTGAGCCAGGAGGATCGCTTGAGCCCAGGAGTTCGAGGTTACAGTGAGCTATGATCGTGCCAATGTACTCCAAGTGGGATCACAGAGCGAGACCCTATCTTGGAAAAGATACACACACAGAGAAAGAGAATTGGTCTGCACGTATGAGTCTGAGAGGAAATACACCAAAATACTGTGCATGGAGAAGTCACTGATCATTTTTATATGCTTCACGTATTTCTGTATTTTCCAAAACTTCTACCCTGTTCAGGAATTATTTTTATAACTAGGAGAAAGATCGCACCTGCTTTTTTTCTTTAATTAAGGGATGTGAGGAGAGGGCCCTGTTTAATTAAAGGACATGTGACCGGGGACTATGACCTGGGGGAATAGCCCTGCCCCAGCCTTGGGAATATTTGGCCTGGCTCTGGTGATGTCCTCGTGCTGGGTATGAAGGGGCCTGGGCGTGTGGCTCAGGGAACAATTCAATCGGGTGGGGAGAAGAGCTAGAGCAGAACCCCTGTTCCCTGTTCCCCCAGCGGAGGGGTGTCACGTGGCGCCCACCCCACTGAGAGCTCCGGGGGGCTGGTTTGAGACCCAGGGCAGGTGCTGACCCATATTCAGGGTAAGACCCTGGGTGAATCATTTCACCTTCTAATTCTAAGGGTCCTCATTTCTGAAATAAGTGTAACCCCAAAAGACCCTGGGACCCTCCCCGTCTAGTCTCAACGTTGTGTTACATTCAACGAGACATAGCCAACAACCAAAATTAATTTCAGAGTAATTTCTGTCTTGTTTATATCCAACAGCATTAAAGATTTTTAAACCACAGCAACACTGTGGTTTAGGGCTAAGGGGGCCCTCGAGTGTTAATAAATTTTGTCCGGGTCTCATTGGATTTGGAATCTCTGCCCTACCTCCCCCTTTGAGGGCTGTTATGAGGTTCGAGGGCAGTTCTAAGGTTACAGGGCTGTCCTGTAAGGCACTGTCCAAATGAGAGGGGGTAGGGCTATTATCCGACGATGCGTCTTATCCCTCAAAGACCCTGCACAATTTGTGATTCCATTATATCTGCACAAAAACCCTGTGCAGAGTTGAATGATGTCATTTCCTAGAAGAAGAGACAGAGGTTCAGAGAGTCCGAGAGGCTTGCTAAGGGATTTGAACCCAGGCCTGGGCTGGAGCCTCGTGACTGCAGGTGGGTTCTGAGTGACCTCTCTCGTGCTTGCCTGCAGAGGAGCTGGACAAGCTGATCTCCGACCGGCCGGAAAGCTGCCGGCGCCCTGGCAAACCCGGGGAACCAGAGGCCACTATGCTGACTCACGCCACCACGGTGGCCGTGGCGCACGGCTGCCTGGCCGTCTCCCAGCTCCCACCCCAGCCACTGGTGACCCTGTCCCTGCAGTCGGTCCCCCTGCACCAGCAGGTACAGCAGCCCCAGGCACACCTTGGTCCAGACTCGCCGGCGCCGGCGCAGACGCCGCCTCTGCATGTCCTGCCGGACCTGAGCCCCAGCCCCCTCCCCCACCCCGCCGCGGGAAGGGCCCCCGTGGACTTCATCAACATCAGCACCGACATGAGCACCGAGGTGGACGCCCTGGACCCCAGCATCATGGACTTCGCCCTGCAGGGTGAGGCCAGAGGAACAGGGTGATGGGTCTGGGATGGGGGCGGGGGGAAATGGGGGGGCGAGGAGGACTACACGGATTGCATTTACCCTGCCACGGCCTCGTTGCCATAGCAACCACCCAATACAGGTTGAGCAGCCCTAATCTGGAAATCTGAAATGCTCCCGAATCCGAAACATTTTGAGCCCCGATAAGACACTCGAAGCTCATGCTCACTGGAACATTTCTGATATTTGGATTAGGAATGTTCAACCCGTAATAGCAAATGGCAGCAAACAGTGAATGGGCACTTGCTGTATACCAGGCACCGGGCCAAGCACTTCGTAAGCCATCAGCTCAGCTCACGCTGCCACAGTCCTCTGAGGTCACTGCCGTTCACGTCCCCTTTCTGCTGATGAGGAAATTAAGGCAGAGAGAGAAGTCACTGGCCCAAGGTCACCTGGCTAGGAAGTGACAGAGCTGGGAGTTACACCCAGGTCTGTCCGACCCCAAACTTTTAATCGGTAACTGCTTCAACTTGTAAGCGCCAACCGCATGCCAGGTCACACGCTCCGACCCGCTGCCTGCCACGTGGTCATCCCCCCAAAATGAGACATGAATGAATGAATGAGCGAATGAATGAATGAGTGAATGAGTGAGAGAGGGAATTTCAGGTGTCAGCAAAGGCTCTTAATTCACCCATTCACTAGCACGAGTGCACCTACTGTGTGCCAGCCGGGTAGACATCTCTGCCCTCCAAGAGTTCCCTGTCTGGCAAGGGAAATGGGCAAGTTAGCGGTTAGTCAGCAAGTCAGCTGCAGCTGTGAAGCGGGTACGTTCCAACCTCCCTCCTCTCTCCCTGGATCGTCCTGCGGTTAAATGTGCTGAAGAAAGGGGACATGTCTTTTTGTCCCCCTGGCTCTGCCTACGATGGCCCCATGTGAACAAGTACTTTCCATGCCTGTTGCACTAGGAGGTGGGTTTGCCCATCATCTGCATTTTATTCTGAGGCTCAGAGACAGACGCGACCTTCCCAAGGACACACAGCGGGGAAGGGGAGGGCCGGGGCAGGAACGCTGACTCCTCCACGCCATCTTTCTACAACACGTGACCTTAAACCATTTGCACGGTCTTTTTTCCTCTTTCCTAAGACGGGGCTTCGAGCTCAGGCTTGTCTGACGTGAAGCCAGCTCACTCACGTGCTTTTGTCTTTGCAAGGGAACCTGTGGGAGGAGATGAAGGACGAGGGCTTCAGCCTGGACACGCTGGGGGCCTTCGGAGACTCCCTGCTCGGCTGTGACCCGGGGGCCTCGGGCCTGACCCCCGTCTCCAGCGGCAGCGACCAGTCCTTCCCAGACTTGCAGGTGACGGGTCTCTACGCCGCGTACTCCACCCCGGACAGTGTGGCCACGTCGGCCACCACCTCCTCCTCTCAGTACCTGGGCGCGCCGGGGAACACGCCCATAGCCCTGCTTTGAGCCGATGGCCTTCCCTAGCCCGAACACCCCAGAGAACGGACCAGAGCGCAGGGCTCCCAGAAGAAAGGCCCGCCACCTTCCCACAAGGCCTCTCCTGAACCTTTGGCAGAGCCACGGGCTGGACGGGGACACGGTTCCTCCCCGCACCCCATGTCCCCTTCCTGCCTCCCGCCAAAGCTTCCGGGGCCCTTCCCAAGTCAGAAAGACAGAGGACAACGGACACGTAGCCCGGCATTCCCCGGCTGTGTTGGGACTGAGACTTCTCCAGCCTGGTTCCTGGCTGGGCGCCCTCGGTGACAGGCAGCCCACTTTTGGGGACGCACTGGCGTGCCAAGGAGACACCCCAGAGGGAAGGCGCTTGAGGTTATTCTTCTGGGAAACAGGCTGGACTGGATGAAACACCTGCTACGGCCAGCAGGTGACAGGCTCAAGGCTGGGACGCGAGCCGGTGAGCCACTGACCCAGCTGAACTTGGATGGAACAAGCTGAACTTGGAAACGGGAGCCTGCCCAGGCGGCCTTCAGCCCCACGCCCCGGTATAGTCTCGTAGAGTTTCGCAGAGCAGGTTCCCGGGCCACTCTGGGCACTGTGACGTGTGTAAATGTATTTATATTTATTGTGGCCCCGTTTGCCCCACTTCTTCAAACCCAGGCCGAGGCCCCTGGAATGAGCCTCCCCCGTCGGTCCCTCCCCACATCCCAGCAGTCTTAACCTCTACGTCATCAGCGAGTGCCATCTCCAACTGCCCCCTTCATCCCTCGGCAACCCGGGGCTTCTTTTTAGAACAAACAAGCACTTTGGATACTGTGAAACACCCTATTTTTTAATACTAGAGACCAGATATTTTTCTAACCGTTCAGTCATGATTCAAATCCCTGCCCACGAGCCCCTAAGGAGGGAAGGGCCATTGCTTTGGGTCTGGGGACTTTCTAAGGGCACACTGGGGTGGGAGGAACGGTGGGGAGTGTTTTTTGGGGGAAGAAAGCAAACTGTGACTCACACGGCACGGGGTGGGGGCCGGTGAAGCTTCAATGCACGATATTTATTGTCACCTGCCTGCCTCTCTTTGCCCTGTCACCATTTTCATGTGTCTTTTTCTCTCCTTGCCAATTACGGATTTTCCAAGTGGCAAGTTCCGCAGACAGCTGGGCGGGAGGGGAGACGGGGGAGCGAGTTGCCGGAAAGAGAAGGCGAAAAAGGCTTTTCCGGCTAAGCTGGGACAAAACGGCAGTGGCTGCACCAGCGTCACCGGCCACCCTCCTCTCCCGACCAACTGGATGTTGACTCCGTGTCTGGGGGTTTCTGAACCCTAGAGCCAGAATGTTCTGATTCATCGACAGCCCGGCCAGCCGCCCGGGAGGTCTAGTGTTAAACCCTGTCTTAAAAAGCCAGTTTTAAGTCCTTCCCAGTTCTAGAACCGTCTGCGGAATTTCCACCGCCCTTAGACACGATCCCAGCACCACCTGTGTGACCCGCACCGCTCACCTGCTCTGCGTGAGCCCTGCTGAGTTGTTTCGGTCGCTGTTGGTGAAGACCCCCGTGCTCGGGCAACTCCGAGACTGTGTAAGTGTAGTGTTGAGTGACTGTCTCCCGTCAATAAAGGCTCAATGGCAGCTCTGTGGCTCGTGAGGAGGGGGAAAAGGAGAGGGGTGAGGGAAAATGACAGGGGAGGGGCCATTTACAGATGGGGAAACTGAGGCCCAGGGAGGTGACGCTACCTAACCCTGGACCCAGCTGTTCTGACTCCAAGTTCCCATCACACCAGACACACAGCAAAATCAGCACGGCCATAGTCTCCACTCACTGTTCCTCGGTGCCAGGCGCTGGGCAGACGTCATCTCAGGCAGGGATTGCGACCGCCATTTGCTGCTCAGAAAGGAGAGGCTCAGAGGTTGCGTAGGACTGAGCGTGTGCGCGCGACGCCAGGGCTGGAGCTCAGCGGCGCTGCCCTGAGCTGCCTCTTTGGCGTCTGCCTGGGGTCAGGGAAGACAACAAGATAGAAACAGGTGTACCCTTTTTAGCACCTGCTATGCGCCCGGCTCTGGGCTGGTCATTGCTGTAGATTAGCTCACTCGATGCTCACAACCGCCCTATGATGGTGTCTTACTAGTTATTATGCCCATTTTGCAGATGAAGAAACTGAGGCTCAGAGGCATAGAGCAGGTGACTTGCCTCCCCAGCTAACAGCAGAAGGGTGTAACCATTAGGAGTCTGTCTAACTCCTCAGCCCACCCAGGAAGTGGCTCGCAGACTGGCCCGGGAGACCAGACTCACATGCACGTGGCGACTCATGAGTAAGGGAGTGTATGGGATGAGGGGCTGGGGGTGGTATCAGGAAGTACTAAACGGGGCTCCACTTCACTGGTGGCCAGGCAGGCAGCAGGGACAGGGGCCCTGCAAGAGGCCGGGGCTGTCTTCCTCTGCCTAGTTCCTGTTACCCAACCCTGGCCTGGCCAACAAGAGCACCGCAGCCCCCTAGCCACCCCCAGCCACGGGTCGAAGGGGGGAGCACGTGGCCCAGGCCATGGTGGTCGCAGCCGATGGGCATCTCCCCGGGATTGGCAGGAGCTAGGGGACAGGGGCGCCCTCCATCTCCCGAGCTGCTAAGCTGGGAGGCCGGAGCTGAGCCGTTGAGTCGCCATGTGGAAAGGGCTGGGGGACCCACACCTGAGTCCGACATCCGCTCCTTACGACAGGCAAGTGGGGGCCAGCTACACGTTGAGTCAAGGCAAGAATGCAAAGGTCACAGGGTCACAAGCTCTGGGCAGAGCCCTGGTCACAGCCAGAGCGCCACCTGCACGGAAGCCATGATGACGCCGGAAGAGAGCACAAATGGGGGATTCTGAAGTTCTCTCTGAAGCTGAGCAATCAACTAACGGGAGAAAAATACAAATCACCTCCACTCAAGCGCCTGGTGCACCGAGTTAAACCCAGATCAGGCAGCAGCTCCCTGCACTCAGCAAGCTGTTCCCATCTCCCAGATGAGGAAACTGAGGCTCTGAGTTCATGGAGCTTTTCTTCCCTCTCCATGAGAAATCATCCACGTTCTAATAACAAGAGTGACATATTCACTAACACGGGCAGGGGCTTACTCCACGCCAGGTGTACCGTGACACGATGTATCCTATTTTCCTCTGATTCCCATGGAATAAAACTGTCACCATCCCTACGACAGGCAGAATAATGCCCCCGCCCCTGCCCACTGGAGGCCATGTCCCAATCCCTGGAGCCTGTGACTGTGTTAGAGGCAAGGGGGCATCAGGGAAGCAGACTGAATGGCAGTTGCCAATCAGCTGAATTATCCCGGATTACCAAGGTTGGTTCGATATAATGACAACGGTCCTTCTAAGTACAGAGGGAGGCGGGGGAGTCAGTGTCCGATTTGAAGATGCTACATGCAGTGCTGGCTTTGAAGATGGAATGGGGTTTCTAGAAGCTGGAAAAGGAGAGAAAACGGATTCTCCCCCTGAGCCTGCAGGAGGGCCTCAGCCCTGCTGATGCTTGGATCTCAGCTCAGTGAGACCCATTTTGGACTTCTGACCTCCAGGACTGTAGGATAATAAGTCCATGTAGTTTTAAGCCACTAAGTTTGTGGCTGCAGCTGCCATAGAAAACAAACGCATGCCCATTTTACAGAGGAGGAGACTGAGGCTCCCTGAGGCTAAGGAGGTTGCACGTGATCAGTACGAGGTAGAGGTGAGATTCGACAGCACCATGCTTCTCCTTGATAAAAATCACAGCTCAGAGGGCTCGGGGAACGCCGTTTGCTAGTTGGAAGAGGAGCACAAACTTTCCAGGGTATGCAGCCGGGAGTTGAGCCCAGGTCTGCAGGTCTCCTAGAACCTTCCACGGCACTGCACCGCCTGGCTTGGTGCGGGCTCCCGAAGGGCAGCTGGTGGAGGTTTAGAGAAAGGGATGAAAAGGTCTGATCAGGCCAGGTGTGGTGGCTCACACCTGTCATCCTAACACTTTGGGAGGCTGAGGCAGGAGGATCGCTTGAGCCCAGGAGTTTGAGGTTGCTGTGAGCTAGGCTGACGACATAGCACTCTAGCCCGGGCAACAGAGAAAGGCCCTGTCTCAAAAACAAAACAAAACAAACACAAAAACCAGAAAAGATCTGATCAAAAGCAGGACATGAGTGGGTGGGGGAGTTGGCATCGCCTCCTTCGGACGGCGCTTGTTGGCTGTTTTTCCTGTGGGTGTGGACGCTGGGCCTCGGATCTCCGGTGTCGTGGCCCTGTGAGCCCAGGGCTAGAAGGGCAGAGACCTAGCCGGTGGCTGAACCGTGGGCAACTTCAGTGGCCAAGACACGGGCAGCCAGGCCTCACGCCCGTCCGAAAGGGACGCCTGGTCCACAAGAACCTGTCCCCTGAGCACGGACCTCTCAGCACCTCCCATAGCCACCCGCAGGCTGCCACAGGACAGGGACAAATGCTCCCAGGAGAGGGGGACAACTCAGCTCAGCTCCAGGACCCAAATCCTCTGACCTGGCTTCCTCTGCGTGGGATGAGTGTCCCCAGGTCTGGGCAGAAGCAGCTCCAACCTTCTCCGGTCCTGGTGCTTCTCCCACGACTGGGGAGCGGCTCTGGTTAACTACAGGCACGTGGTCAAACTCGCTGGCGTCTCCAAACCCCATCCCCGCCGCTGGAGGCAAGCACGTGAAACGGGCCGATGCCTTTTGAGTGACAATGACCTCTGGGCTCCACCCCTTCGATGGCTCCTCTCAAACAAACCAAAACCAAACCCAGTCGTGTTGGCAAGGCTGCGGAGAGATCAGAGCACCGGTGCGTTGCTGGTGGTGTTGTAAAATGGTGCGGCTGCTACAGAAACAGTAGGGTGATTCTGCAAAAAAATTAAATACAAAATTACCCTATGATCCAGTAATTCCACTTCCGGGTGTAGACACAAAAGAACTGAAAGCAAGGCCTTGAACAGATGGGTACACCCACATGCACAGCAGCATTATTCAAACAACAAAAAGGTGGAAACAACCCAAGTATCCCATCCAGGGACCCATGGATACGTTGGGACATTATTCAGCCTTGAAAAGGAAGGACGTTCTGATACATGCTACGAAATGGACGAACCGCGAGGACATTGTGCCAAGTGAATAAGCCTGTTACAAAAATAGACAAAGACTGTGTGATTCCACTTCTTTGGGGTACCTGGAGCAGTCAGATTCATGGAGACAGAAAGTACTGGTGGCTGCCAGGGGCTGGGGGGGGAGTTAGTGTTTAACACATTGACTGCCACACTAGAAAAAAAAATATTTTTTCTTGGGGCCACGGTGTTTTATTCCAAAAATAAAAATAAAAACTTTGAAAACAAAACGACCCTTTCTAATTTAGTGAAAATTTTGTTATTTTATATTCTTTTCTGTGCATGAGTTATATGCAACTTGAAAAATAGCTCTTGCAGCTCCCAAGGTGAAGAGACGAATGAGTTATATATGCTTCAGGAGGCCCCGGGCGCAAAACTAGTGTGAGTTAAATACAACTCAAGTGGCAGTTAAGGTGTTAATGGGTACAGAATTTCACTTTTGCAAGATGAAAACGTTCTGGAGGTTGGTTGCACAACAATGTGAATGTACTTAACACTACTGAACTAGACACTTAAAAATGGTTAAGATGCTAAATATTGTTAGGTATATTTTACCACGGCAAAAATAAAAATACTTCTAGGCTCTGTGTTTCCTATACACTATTTTTTCCTCCTTTTTTTTTATTTCTTTTTGAGACAGGATCTCACTCTGTTGCCTGGGCTAGCGTGCTGTGGCTCACTGCAACCTCAAACTCCTGGGCTCAAGCGATCCTCCTGCCTCAGCCTCCCGAGTAGCTGGGAACACTGGCACGCGCCACCACTGCACTCAGCTAATTAGTTTGTGTTTTGTAGAGACGGGGTCTCGCTCTTGCTCAGGCTGGTCTCGAACTCCAGAGCTCAAGCAATCCTTCTGCCTAGGCCTCCAGAGTGCTAGGATGACAGGCATGAGCCATGGCGCCCGGTCCCTACACACTATTCTGCTATACATTTTGCTTCCAAATCTGTATGTCACATATATTGCATAAAACAGGGAAAATGGGCTGGGGACCACAAAGGAGGGGCTCCCAAACCACCGGAGAGGTGGTTGGAGAAGGCTGCCCAGGGGAATTGGCATTTGAGTTGGGTTTTGAGGGATGAGTAGGAGTCAGCCAGGAAAAGGCCAAGAGAGAAGAGATTCCCCAGGAGAAACATCTGTGCTCACGTGGAGGTGACTGACAATGCAGTGATAACAGACTCAGCGGGTGGAAGGTGGGTGGCCAGGACTGGCTCACGCCAAGCCGTATGGGGTTGAGTGAAAACTTTGTCCCCAGGGCACTTAGGACGGGGAAGTCACATTTTGGGACGTTCCTTTCAGCTGCTCAACAGCATCATGGCTCGAGGGCGGGGCAGGGTTTGTCCACACGTTGGGTCACGCAAGCCACAGGGAGGCAGCCTTTCTGCGGCCTGGTGACCCTTGTTCTCTTCTCTACCCTATTCCGGCCACAGTGACTCTGAAAGATGAACCCTGGGTGCTTCTGGATTTAACAGTCACTGTCCGTGAACCCTGGACGCTTCTGGATTTAACAGTCACTGTCCGTGAACCCTGGGCACTTCTGGATTTAACAGTCTCTGTCCGTGTTTGAAACCAGGCTGAAAAATTAAAGCAATCTGCAGGATACAAAATCAAGCCAATGGCAAAATTCTTTTTTCAAAAAATAGTTTATTCTGCACATTTCCTGGTAGGCTCTCTGCCCATCCACCGTTCTAGGACAGCAGCTGTTTACAGACTGGTCTTTCCCTCCAAAACCACGAGGACCTTGCCCGACAGAAAAACCTTCAGTTCCCAAAGCAGCATGGACTCTCCACTGTCCCCCAACAAGCCTCAGGACGGGACCGTGGGTGACTCATCTTTCTCCCGCCCTCGCTTCCCCAAACCCACTTTACTTGTCAGGGCTGTCATTGGATGATGGCCAGATGTTTTTTTTTTTAAACCTGGACATCCTCAAGCATCCCAGCTTGCAGAGGTTTCCCTGGGCAACCTCGTGGGCTTCCACGTTGGCCAGGCATAACATTCGGCATCCTCAGACACACCGCCCGCCATGGCAGCAGGTTGGGGCCATGTCCCTTTGTCCCTAACTCCAGCCCAGGTGGGAGGGACCAGAGGACCACAGGCCCTGAGGCTGTGCAGGGCTTCAGAGGCAGGTGCTGGAGGTCGCATGGCAGAGTCCTCCCTGAGCAGATTGGCGTGGTCAGTCACCAGCAGCTGGGACCCACCATGGACATCAAGCCAACAGGAGAGGAAGCAACAGCAACTCAAGGGGGTGGCAGTGACGATCACAGTGGTGACACTTGTGCGTGAGTTGAGCCGTGGGTCCAGTTGAGGGCTTCCCCTCCCCCTCTGCACTTGGGCAGGGAGTGCAAGCCCAGGGCGGGTGGCGGATCCTGCAGTGGGAGGGGGCGGTCTTTGTTCTCCTTGGAGGGAAGAGGCAGGCAGAGGACCCTGGCCACATAAAAGACTCCTCCAAACACCCTGGAAGCTGCAGCCAGGCATTGCATTCATTCTGCATTCGCTTTCTCGAAAAGAGAATCTCCGCTAATGAGCGTGCTCGGCAAGGCCCACCGAGGCGACACTCCTAGTGGTTCATTCACTAGGGCCACTTGGGGAACAAAATGCCATTTTATTCTCTTAATAAAAAATCATTCATACCCTTTCCTGGGTGACTAGACAGTATCCAAAGAAGCATCATTAGAAAAATAGATTTTCTCTCTAGTCTTGTCTATATATTATTTTTCTGTGGCCCATTTATTTGGCTGAAATATAGAAGATGCTTACATCGAGTGCTGGTCTCGGAGTAAAAAAATAAAAGATTCTGTTATCTGATATCAAGAATACCTGGATCCTGGGCACCAAAAAGTGAAAGGAAATGGATGTTTTGGTTCAATTTGATTCAGTTGATGCAGCAAAAATGTTGTCTTAAGAGACAGAACAGAACAAACTTGCTAGCTATGGAGAGGAGGCTGTTTCTGCCTGGAAGGGGCCCCCTGGGCTTTTGTTGAGACAGGAGTCAGCTGGGGACCAGCAGGCCTGCAGAAATGCCCAG
>VBSM01003044.1:10098497-10109185 GCA_008086735.1 Cheirogaleus medius
AAAAAAAGAGAGAGAGAGTGAGCGTAGAAACCAGTGAAATTGAAAAAGGTCTGTACTGGGGTTAACAGTCGGGGGCCAATGTCAACTTCCTCTTTCGATAGTGGAAGACAGTCACACAAAATGTTCTCATCAGGAGAAGCCACATGAAGGGTACACGGGAACTCTCTGTGCAATTTTTTCGTCTGTACGAATTTGCAACTTCTTGAGAGTCTTGAATCTTTTATTATTTCAAAATAAAAAGTGTATATATTAATATATACACACACACAAAGACACATTTACACACACGCTATATAACTATATAAACGAACACACATACACACACATATACAAATGACAGTCAAAAGGATATTTGATTTAATTTACAAAAGTCTGTTCTAAAACAGGTTAGGGAAAATGTCTGTTTCCCTGTGTGAACCAATCTGGGAACTGCATTGTAATCGAGCACAGGACTCTATAGCTCATCCTAAGTGTCACCTAGAATGGATTAAATTTAGGAGGACTCATTCTCCCTCCCAGGATACGAACAGCCAGGATTCAGAGGCTGACATGTTCACCCTAAACTCAGAGGGGCCATCCCAGCCCCGCACGGCAAGGCCAGGCAAGACAGCCACCGCGGGTCACTCTCATCTACGCCTTGCCGTCCTGAGCGGCCAGCTTCTGCTCTGGCTCAGACTTCCGTGGCCTCGCCCCGGCCTTACGTTTCCGGATCTGGAGTCGGTCACTTCTTCGTAGATGCTGATGTCCAGGTAGTAGCCCGACTCGTTGGTGATGAACAGGCGGATGGGAATGGCACTGCCGGAGGTGGTCTGGCGGATGTTGATCTTGACCTCAGCCTGCAGCACGCGGAGTTTCCACAAGCGGCTGCCGTAGCGCATGACCATGGAGCGCACGGACTCCTCGATCTGCCCCAAAACACAGCGATTCCAGCCTCAGAGCCCATTCGTGCCACACGCACTTACAATAGCACCGATAACAACGGGATGATGAGCTATACCGAATGCAAAACGCCGGGGACGTAAGTATCCAATAGAAAGTATTAGCTAATAACAACCAGAGGCATCTTGCTAAGCACTGAAATCCCATTAACCAGTTTTGCTCTTATAAGTCAGAGAGGCAGGCTTTTATCCCCCACTGACAGGTGAAGAAACAGGCTGGTCTGGGCTAGTGTTCCTACACTGTACCATCTTTATGGGCTGCTCAAGCCTGTGCACAGTGTTCTTTCAGAACTACACAGCCTGGGGAAGCCAGGGCACATTGCAGGTGCCCCCTGCACTCCACAGATGCCAAACGGATGCACCAGGACTCCTTTTATCCCAGAACACCCCACCTCGCCCCCTGTGAAACTCTGCCTGCTGCCGATGAACCAGCCAACAGAGAACGGCTCAGCCACAGGTCAGGGGCCCGCTCCCCTCCCCCACCCACGTGCAGTCCCCAGCAGAGCCTGGAACCAGGGAGAGGACAAAGTTTTGTTCCACGAGACATTTTAAGCATCCGTGTCATTCTTACGGTGAAGCGTGGCCCAGACAGGCCATGGCTAAGATACGGCTGTGGCTAAAAGGCGGCTCTAGAATTGAAGGGGTGGAAGGTTTATTTTCCTCCTGTGGAAACTGGGGCTCAAATATGCACATATTCATCCTGGTATTTGGGTCTGGAGTGGCGGGAGACAATACCCTAAAGTGACATGGCACGAAGAGCCATATAAGGTTGAACCCAGAGCCTGGCGAGAGCACCCCCCCCACCAAAAAAAGGCGAGACCTTGGAGGGGTCCATGATGACGGTGGGCACGAAGTTGAGGAAGATGTGGTTGCAGTCGGTGCGCACGCTGGTGTTGTTGAAGGCCACCTCCAGCTCGTCCATGGCCTCCAGGAGCAGCCGCTCCCCCTCGTTCTGCAGGTACTCGAAGGAGGCCTCCTGCCAAAGGGAGGGAGCGCGACTGCTCAGGCCGCGGGCGCAGGGCCGCTCCGGGCGGGCCAGACACGCAGCCGCAGAGAGGCACAGGCAAGAGGAAAACACCCCCCTCCTCCAAAAAGCGTGCCAGGCGAGGACAGCACACTGGGGGCGAAAGGATATCAAGTGTGTCAAGTGTATCGACCGTGTCTTTTATTTTCCGTATCGTGACACTTGACATCTAGGGCCTCGCTGATCTTGGAGGGACCCTCTGGCCCAGGCGTCCTCAGACTACGGCCCGCCGGCCACAAATGGGTGTTTTTGCCCATTTGTTTTTTTGCTTCAAAATAAGATATGTGCAGTGTGCACAGGAATTTGTTCATAGTTTTTTTTAAACTGTAGTCCGGCTCTCCAACGGTCTGAGGGACAGTGAACTGGCCCCCTGTTTAAAAAGTTTGAGGACCCCTGCAAGTCTAGCCAATTCCCAGAGATATAAACCATTCCACGTGAGTGCACTTTTCAAACACAAACCAACCAACCCAGCGCCCACGTCCCCACCACCTGCTTCAGCCAAGCTCTCAACACAACAAGAGACAACAACCTCTGCACCCCAGAGCCCTCGCTAAGCCTAAACCCGTTTACCCTGGCCTGCCTGCTTCTTCCCACTGAAACCACCAGAAAGGCTCCCTCCGCCACCCGACCACCGTGTGCCCCCCTCCCCCAGCCATGTGTCCCCTTCTTCTCGGGAACTGTGAGTAACAAACCATCTTGTCAACTGCAATCGTCTCCTGATCTGTTGGCCTCACCACACCTGAATAATAAAACCTATTAAAACATCCAGTTGACCGAGGTAGCAAAAAACTGAGATCCGCTTAACATCTGCTGGTGGGGAGTTACTGAGAAATAACACATCACACACCCAGTGTGTGTGTGCAAGGAAACGGCACGCAGCGGACCAGAAAGAGCTCTACGCGCAGCTGACCAATTACAAAACAATAGTCTTCAAATGATCTGTCCCCCTGAGCTCCTACCTGCAACATCATACCCCCAGCTCTAGGTTGCAGGAATGGAATTAGGTACAGAAAGGGGTGCCAACGAGGCTGGCCCATCGGTGGCAAGATTCTGGGTCCTTTCTGTTCCATTTTTAAAAATAGTTTTCAGTGCTGTTTAAAATTTTCACAGTATAATCATGGATGACTTTTCTAAAGCAAGGGACAGCGAAAAATGATCACTCACTCCATGGGCAAATATAAGAGATTCCAGAAAGAAACCAGTATCTTTCTAGCCTCTCAATTCTCTGCTCGTGCAGAGAGATCCACAGGAGATAAGAAACAGATCCAAGTGCCACCAGCTAGGACACGATAATAGGCCACTTTGCTACCCGCCTCCCGCCCTAGGCTGGAGCGTCACGGAGCAGGGCCATGTGTGCCCGGTGCACCGTCCCACCCCCAGCGTGCAGCCCAGGGCCTGGCACTGAGCACGAACTTGAGGAAGGGAAGACCAGAGCGCGAAGGATCAACCTGGAGAAAGAAACACTCCGCAGCATCTTACCTTTGTAATCAGGTCGGAGTGCCTGATGATGGCCCGGACGAAGAACCGGTGGTCCGTCACTTCCGCCCCTTCCTTGACCCTGGCGGCACCCAGGTAAAGGTGCATCTTGTGGTTGGCGCAGGGCACGGCGGTCAGGTCGAAGTTGCGCATCCGGCTGAGCTCTAGCTGGAAGGCCAGGGCGGGCTCCAAGTGACGGTAGATGCGATCTTCTGCAAACTGTAGGCCGACCAGAGAAATCAGATAGATAGACAGACAGACAGACAGACACACACACACACACACACACGCACGAGGTTTGACATCGGGGCTGCGTGCCTGCTCGGTTCATGTCTTATTCTGCAGAGACCTGGCGTTCGTGAGTTTAGCACTCAGGAATGTAGCGTTCATTGTGAGCACCTAATTCTGAGCAACCCCCAGGGCGCAAGACATTTGAAGTTTTGCTAAGATCTGGGAAGAGCTACAAGCACTGCAAGACTGGCGTGCTGGGTGCTGGGTGCGCCTCTTGGTTCCTGGGGGAGCTTAGCTAGTTCCCAGCACCTTTCAGCAAGACCAGGCTCGTCTCTGTCATGGCATTCACAAGAAGTCCCCAACCTTTGGTTTCCTGGTGGACATTATCCCCAAAAGAAAATGACTGACGGTGCTGGAGAACAAACTAAAAACAAAAAAAGAAGAAGAACCTACAAAAAGGATGGGTCTTCGCTGGAAAAGTAAGGCTTTGGATAAATTAAAATATAATTGCTAAATTTGGTGGGGTCTTGAATCTGTTTGGGAATAAGCCTGCTGTTCTAGAACAGGGATTAGCAAAGTTTTTCTTAAAAGGCCAGACGGTAAGTGTCTCAGGCTGACAGATCACGCGGACTTTGTCACAGCCACTCAATTCTGCTACAATGGAGTGATGGCCACAGTAGACAATATGGAATCCAATGGGTGTGGCCATGTTCCAAATAAAACTGTTCATAAAAACAGGCAGCCAGTGTGCAAGTCATAGTTTGCCAACCACTGTTCTAGAAGAGCAAAAGAATGGCCAGGCTCGGGGGCTCACGCCTGTAATCCCAGCACTTTGGGAGACTGAGGCGAGAGGACCGCTTGAGGCCAGGAGTTCAAGACCAGCCTGGGCAACACAGCCAGATCCCATCTCTAAGAAAAAGAGGCTAGTATAAAACAGTCTTCCTGAGTATACCAGCAAGCACAAAAATTACCCAAAACAAGACAGAAACATGCAGGGAGGCAGAAAGGGCAAGATTCTCCGGTTCTGAGTCTCTGATTGGAAATACAACCCCAGAGGAAGAATGGAATCTACATAAAAGTTGCTACATTTTAGAATCTGGAGCTGCCTTAAGGACTGGGGGCTGCATTCTTCACAAATATCAAAGATGCCAGGGAAGAGAGAACAATGCCATTGCTTTTGGCCATACCTCATCTCTTGCTCTGAATGTGAAAAACTTGGGAAATTCTTTCTGCAAAAAGAAATCCACACAAAAGACAATTAAATCAACTCATCGAAAGATTATTATTATGACTATATTATATTATGTGCTTCTTTTGTGATTGTGAATGAGAACCCAGTCTGCTTCTAGAATGAATCATTTGGAGAGCCGTCTCCTGTCTAGCAATTGATCTCTCCCACCCCAGTCTACAGAATAAACATCACATCAACGGCACCGAGGATTGGAGAACGGAAAAGGGTGAAAGAGATGAACTGAGCACTCGACTGACCTCTTGGGCAATCAGGAATGTGATTCTTCGGAGTCCATGATCCACGAGGATATTTTTCTGCATTAAAAGCCAAAGACATGATGGAATGTTATCTGACCGCAAAATGGACTGAAGTACCACTACCTGCTACCACACAAATGAGCTTTGCAAACGTGATGCTAAGTCGGGGAGGCCAGTCACAAAAGACCTCCTATCGCACGATTCCATTTAGACGAAACGTCCAGAATCGGCAAATCTACTGAGACAGAAAGTAGATTAGTGGCTGCCTTAGGCTGGGGTGGGAGAGGGCTCCAGGTTGGGGGACAATCGAGAGTAACTGCTAACGGGTACAGGGCTTTCCTGGGAGGTGACAAAAACGTTTCAAAATTGATTCTGATCATAACTGCACAACTCTGTGAATATACGAAAAATCATTAAATTGCATACTTTAAATGGGTTAATTGTGTAGTATGTGAATTATTTCTCCAAAAAGGTGTCATAAAAAAACGATAATCCAAACATCCTGTTATACACTGTAAATATATATAACATTTATGAGTCAAATATACCTCAATAAAGCTGGAGATGGAAAAAAAGACAAGTTGAGTGAAAAAGCCCAGCACGAAAAGAGTACAAACTATGATTCCATCTATACAAAATTTGAGAACAGATCAAAACTAATCTGTCTTGTTAGAAGTCGGGATACAGCCAGTTGTCTTGGGGTAGGGGGTAACAGTGAACAGAGGAGGCACAGGATGGCTTCTGGGGGTGCCAGGAGGTTCGTTTCTTGATCTGAATGTTAGTTACACTTGGACGTTCCCTCTGAAATTCATCAAGCTTGTGACTTGTGCACTTCAATTAAAAATCGCCTAAGAAAAGGATGAAAACTGTTCCCTTGTCACTCTCTCAATGAAATAAATACTATTACAGGCGGATTTATGGGGAAAGAAAAACACCCAGAAGACAAGAAAACAAAGTTATTATTTGATTTGTAATATGGGAAGGAAAATTGTTAGGGACATCCTGGATTTTCAGTGACATCCCAATGAGGTGACACCTGAGCTCGCTGGGCACTTTTCTGCCTCCCAATGTCAGCTACGTCAAGAAGAAACAGGCTGCACAGAAACACGCCACTATTTTCATAGTGGCTACACCTCAGAGGATGGGGCTATGGGTTTTTGTTTTAAAATCTGCTTTTCAGATTTTGCTGCATCATAAACATTTATCCTTGAAAATAACGTTCCTAAGCTTTCGTAAAGTCTACTCCACGATTCAGCCTCGTAGCATCTCCTACCCATGAAGCATCAGGCCAGGTCTCCCGAGGGACCCCAAGGCAGATAGAGGTAAGAGGCGTCCCTCCTACCAAGATAACATGAGGAATAAAAAACACATATACACATAAACAGACTAAAAAGCAACTGAAAATCCCCAAGTGTTCTTGAAGTTGCGACCAAAGTCAGGAGGGTAAAGAACTCACAGCCAGACAGCATGCCTGGCACATCTGATTATTTTATGAAGAATCTCAGATTCCCGTTTTACAGATGGGAAAACTGAGGATCAGAAAGGTAAAGTCACTTGCCCCAGGTCACACAGGTGATGAAGGCACAGCTGCCTTCATCAGCGCCCTCACACTGTTTCTGCAACCTACCATTGCCATGATCTTCCACATCTGTCTGTCTGCAGCCGAGGACCCTAGATGTAGGTAACAACTATCCCCACTGCCAGGGTGACAATATGCATGGTGACAGCCACCACAGGCTTACAAAGCAACCTGCAGTTAGTTACCTGCCCAAACAGTCAATGCTGCTGGCCAGTTTTTAAATTGCAAATTTCTGGGTTATTCCAACAAAAACATCCCCCCCAAACCCCAAACTATCTATTGAGCGTGTCCTCTGGGCTCTGACAGGCTGAGTGGCGTGTCTATTTTGTCATTTAATTGCTACAACACCCAGGGAGGGAGAAATGCTGTTCCACCTTCAGCCACCTCCACTCAAGGTCACCGGCTACGAGGAAGAACAGAGCTGGGAGGGAAAGGCCGCCCCCAACCCCGCTCTGGGCTCTGGCGCGTGGGCCACCTCGCCAAGACCAGCCCCTCCTCCTTCCCCAGGCCCCCCACCGGCCCCCACCGACCGGAGCACTCCCAGGGTACCTTGGATTGTACGAACGTCCGCAAGATGAGCACAAGCGCCTCGTCCTCCAGATGGTCTGCGCACTGGATGGCCACGTTCAGAATGTGGATGGGCTCTTCCCGGAGGCTCTAAGGGGCGGAAGCGAGGCGGGGTGGGGGGTGTTGAGAAGGGCGGGGGCCATGGCCCACCCCGTCCCCAGGCTGCTCCCCGCGCTCGGACACTCGCCTTGGAGTCGTCCTCGGCGTACAGGGAGGCACGGGCCTTGCTGAAGAGGGGGGTGTCTTTGGGTACGTTGGCAAAGCAGGAGATGACCTCGTCAAAGTTCCTGGGGGCACAGGCGGAGAGGGGGGGTGAAGGGCTGCCTTCCCGGGGCGGGGGGCGGGACATGGCTCGCACTTCCGAGCCAGGCAGCGGGGAGCCCCGGGAACTCGCTCTCTCCCAGCCGATGCTCTGCGATCCCACCGACTCTAGGCGGTTCCCTGTCTAGGTCCAAGGCACCCCTGCCGGGGGCTTTCCCAAAAGGGAAGGATGGGCCTCTGTGATCCGTGTTCAGGAACAGAGGGGGGGATCCCAGCACTCTGGGACAGCAGCTCTCAGCTGCCCCTTTCACTGGCTGGGAGATCCTAGAGACCTCACCCCACCCCTGAATCAAACGAGGATTGCAAGAGTCATCACCTCGTGGGGCTCTTGTGAAAACTCAGCGAGATAATCCAAGCACAGTGCTGACCACACACTAAAAGGTTGAGAAAAGACCCTAACAGTAAGAGTGCTGACAGCCAACACTGATTGAGCATGCTATCTGCATAGTAATTATACTTTAAATATATGATATCATATAGTATCTCATTTAATTTTCATGGCACCCGTAAAACGTTGGTCCTTCTATTATTCCCATTTTGTAGATGAGAAAACTAAGACACAGGGAGGTTAAGCCATTTGTTGGTCTCACGGTTGGGAGCAGCAGAGCCAGGACCCACACACAGGCCAGCGGCCACCCAGGCGCGTGCCCTTGGCTGCAATGCTGTTATGAACCCGCCGCGCCATGTATACGGGTCTGGTCCCCCCCACGCGTCCAGTGAATGGGGTGTTTAGGAGGCCGGGCCACACCGGGTACCTGGTGAAGTCCTCGAATCTCCCGAAGGCCACCATGGCCCCCATGCGCTGGCACAGGGGCGAAAAGCCGCTATCCATGAAGAGCTCCGTGCTGTGCCTCAGCAGGTCGGGGTTGCTGATGCTGATGGGCACAGCCATCCTGGGGAGAGGCGACCACAAGGGGGGTGAGACAGCTGCTCGCAGGCCCGACCCTGAGAGCTGCTGCTGCCCCTGAAGCTTCCAGTGAGCTGGACCAGGATTAGAGGCAGGGCTTAAAATGTTGTGGGGGGGATGAAGGTTGGGGCCAGGGGCTGAGGTGTCTCATCCGATTCCTTAGAACCTGGTACAGAGGATGAGCTCAACGAGTAAATGAATGAATGAATGAATGATGCATGCATGCAAGAAAGTCCAGTCCCAACACGGTCCCGAGGTAACTCCAAATGGTGAATTTGGTTACACGGAGAATAAACAAATGGTCCCAGCATCAATGTCCCCTGGAGACCCCCAGCCCTGGGCAGCTGGTGTGGGGACAGCTGGTGTGGGGGCAGGCTGGGTCCTGAGGGACCCCCAATTCTTCCCCCTCCATCAAATCTGCTCTTGGGACAAAGCCAGCAGCCTATGAGAATCTAGAAAGCCGCTGCCCCCAGGAGCAAATCCAAACGGGCCACGCGAGGTTGTTAGAATCAGGCCTAGGCATCAGGAACAGGAGGGGTTACCAGATGTCGTGCAGAAAGGTCAGCACGGCAGGCCTGAGACTGCTCCCAGAAGGGAGACCTGCCTGCAACGGTGGCCTGTGGCTGGCGCCCTGGAACTTGGATCTGGGGAGGGTTTCCATCATCCCTTGAATGATAAGGGTGGCTCGCTGCCCCTGAACTGTTTGTACGGACGGTATGGTTCATGCTCAATGCCTGCTTTCTTCTGGGAGCCTGGGATTTTGATGCCAGGCAGAGGATGCTTACATGATCAGCTGCCAATCAAAAGCCTGGTGCTGTGTCTCTAATGAACCAGTAGCCAATCCTTCACAAGTGTTGCCACAACTCACTGCTGGGGGGAATTAAGTGTGTCCCACGTGAATCCACCGGGAAAGGACCCTGCAGCTTGCGCCTGGTTTCCTCTGGACGTCACCCCATGTGCCTTTTGCCTTTGCTAATTCTGCTTGGGATCCTTCCACGGCAATAAGTCAGACCCATAAGCACGACTTTATACTGAGTCCTCCCAGTGAATGATCGGACCTGGAGGTGCTCTGGGGGACCCCCCAGACAGGTGTGTGCATTCCTGTTGAGTACCCCTGAAATCATAATCCAGACCCCCCCGTTTCTCCCGGACAGCCGAACCCAGAGGTCACAGACTGGCACGGCGGCGTGGCTGAGTGCAGCCTACACACTGACGGTGGTCTGGGCAGCACATATTTAACATCCGTGAATTAACATGTATTCATTTCACGTGAATTAGCTGCCCCACTGAAAAATTGAGGGATTTCAGATTTTGTTTTTTAAAACAAAATCTAGATGTCCTGCTTCCAGTAGAAAAAACCCACGGAAAGGTATCGCGGTGATGGCCACGTCCCCACAGGGTGACAGAGGGCAGAGTGCAGACGGCAGCCCCGTAGTAGGGGGGCACGGCCAGCTCCCACCCAGCGCCTACACGAAGCCCTGCTGACCGCTTGTCTGACCTCATCTTGGGTCTCAGTGACCCAGTTCACTTCGTGCCTGGTGCTCTAGACACAGGTGTCTGTAGACACCAAGCCAGGCCCTCCTCAAAGGGCTGGGCGGGCAGCCACAGGCCCAGAGAAAGCTTTGGCCCTAAGGGCCATTGTGAGAGCCTTACATAGTCCGGGAATCCTACCAGGGCCCTCAGTGTCTCTCTGGGTCAAAACAGGACCCTGAATCTACGTGTACGTCCTTTCTAAAAAACAAGGGACAGCCACAGCCCTCAGGAGAGCCACCTTCCTTTCCCAGCTGGGCTGAACTGCCAAGACAATACAACCAAAAGAGAAAAGAATTTCTCCCTAGAGGTAGACAGCTGCAAAGCGTCCCACACCATGCCTCCCGGAACCCGCAACATGATCCCAGGCGGCAGGCCGTCTGTCCCCTTTTCTCTCAATGGGGCAAAATGCCGCAGTCCTTTAATTTTCTCTTTTCTAAATAAGAATGGTAAAAAAAAAATGATAAATAGGGAAAGAAGGTGCCTCATGGGGAAGCTGCTTTTCTTTGTTCATCCAAAACAGAGCAGCACCTTTCTTCTTAAAACCCACGGAAGGAGAAACTTATTTTTTAAAACCCCAGGAGATGAAACCTTAAAATTTGTACCCCCATAATTTGCCGAAAAAAA
>VBSM01003044.1:10109285-10129585 GCA_008086735.1 Cheirogaleus medius
AAAAAGAAAAAGAAAGCATGAACCCTGTTGCCTGTATAGATCTGACCAACTGAACCCCAAAATCACGAGGACACCGTTGCAGCCACAAGTGAGGCCTGGGGAACCCCCCTGAGAACCGAACCAGGGGAGCGCAGGGAGTGCAAGCAAACGCTTTGAACTCCGGGGAGGCGGAGCCGCTTTAGGAGAAAGTGTCGCACTCTACCTGGCCAGAACAGTACTCCGGGTCCTGAAATAAGACGGATTAAACAAGAGATGGTGAGCTGGGAGGACTGAGATGTCCCCACGTGAGAACACAGACAGAGGGGCTCCGCTGCGCTGCGGCTTGTGGAGGGCAGAGCGCGGTGGACACGGACAAGCCAACACGCGCGCCCGAGCCCTGGCTGGGAGGGCCCGCGAAGGCCACGTTAAGAGCTTGCAGGGGAGAGCGCGGCCGGGGCTCAAACTCCTACTTTGCAGGTGTGAGAGGCTCAGCCTCTGTGTGTCAGGGGAAGGCCTCAGGGTTCCCATCTGTAAAATGGGGATGCAAGCACACTCTGGCCGACAGATGGTAAGGGCTGCATGAGATGAGCGTGTGCAAGCGCTTGGAGTAGTGGCAGCCACGTGGCAGCATGCAGCCGGACAGCAACGACGGGGCCACCCAGGCTTGTCACTGGGATCGCTGCTATCTGACAACTTTCTTCATGCAGGTATTGCCCTGAACGCTGTCACGTGCCTTATCTCATTTGCTCTCCCCAACGGTCTAGGATCGCACAGTCTGCTAGAACGTGCTATGGTGATTGAACGTTCTAGAACTGCAGCGTGTCCAACAGGGCAGCCACGAGCCACATGCGGCTACTGCGCACTTTCAACACAGCTAGTTATAGCGGAGGAGCTGGATGTTAATTTCATTTGAAGCTAAACAGGCACGTGTGGGGAGCGGCTCCTGCACCGGGCAGTTCGGATGGAGGAGGTAGACTTTGGATCATCTCCGTTTCACAGAGAGGGACGGGGGCAGCGGGGAGACCTCAGCCCGCCCAGGCATACTTGCTGGCTCTCCCCAGAGACAGGACCGCAGGGGCCAGGGGGAAGAGGAACGCGGCCCGTCCCCAGGCACGCGCCCCTCCGTACCGGTTCGGGTGGGAAGACGGCAGCATGAACTGGAACTCCACCACGCAGGTGCCGTCCGGGAGCTGCCGGTGCTGCAGGCTGTTCAGCTCGTAGGCGATGTAGCCCCTCCGCACGTAGACCTGCGCAAGCACAAGGATTAACACGACACGCGTTCTCTCGGCACGCAGAGCACCTTCAGAACGTGAGAAGTCTCAGGCAACCTTCCGATTGCGCGACCCACAGGGTCTAAAAGACACGGTAGAGAGTGAAGACTCTGAGCTCAGAGGATGCAGAGAGGACAAAAAGCCACCGCCAGCCCCAAAGCAACCCCGGGTAAGAGAGTCATGTTAACACACAAGACGTCATCTCGTATTTTCTTAACAGGACTCTAAAAGAGCAGAATAAAAACTCTGATTTCCTGAGACTAACGAAACACTAACGAAACACTACCGGGCTCTAATCTGGGGTTTGCTGCTGGCCACGCCCTTCTTGTCCCATCACATAGGGGCAGTCACCTTAAGCTGTCACCTAGACTCCTTCAGGCTCTTGTAGTTCTAAGCAGAAAAGTCTTTCAAAGGCATTGAATGAATGTGAGTACTTTGGTTTCTTTAATAGAGATGGAGTCTCACCATGTTGCTCAGGCTGGTCTCAAATTCCTGGCCTCAAGCGATCCTCCTGCCTTGGCTTCCCAAAGTGCCAGGATTACAGTTTGGAGGAGATGCCTTAGACTCAGCTCTTGGGGGTTAGTATGTGACTGTGCCCTGCTGCAATGACTCAGGAGATGGCAGTGGTTACCAGCACAGACTCCGGAATAAGACAGACGGAGCACGAAACCTGGTTCTGCCACTTCCTAGCTGTGACCTCATGCAAGTCACTTTGCCTCTCTGAGCCTCAGGTCCTCCCTGTGTAAGCGTAGTGCCCACCTAGCAGAAAGAATGATACGATCACGATCGAAAGGCGCGTGGCCCGGGGTTGGGCGCGGGGTGGGTGGTGGCGAATGCTAGAACTGGCGAGGTCGGCACTGTCACTCTGGGACTCTCCTGCTCACCTCCAAGGACGCCATACACACAACTTTGTTAGCGTGATAGAAGAACGAAGGCAGGACGTCAAAGATGGTCGTTTCTGAAAGTATTAATTTCTGCGGGAGACGAAAAGGGAAACAAAGAAAAGTATTAATGACTGCGGACGGCTTTTAACCCCTAGCTGGAGGGGTGGGCGCCGTGGGACCGGGGAGAAGCCCTTCTTGCTGCTGCCGCTGAGAGTGGCCGGTGGCCCGCAGCGCAGGGGACTCCTCCCACGTCTGATCACGAAGACCTAAGCGAGGCCCCCGCCCGGGCTGCGGTGTGTGCTCTGCAGAGGGTGGAAGGAGGGAGACGGCCTCACCTTGAGGTTCTCCGGGCAGAACTGGTGGCCGTACATGTCGATGGCGGACAGGAAGATGGACTCCACCTGGTTGTGGCGCAGCTCGTAGGAGGGGAGATGGGAGGCAATCAGGACCTGCAGGGGGACAGGATGGAGGGCCAGGGTGAGCCGACCTCCCAGGGGAGAGGGCTTGAGGGCCAGACGTGGGACGGCACACCCAGGGACCGCGCCTGGAGACCCTACCTGTCTGGCCCGGAGGGCCACTTTGCAATGCTCGCTCTTGCTCAGCTGAGTGAGCTCGTTGAGGATGGAGGTCAGCTCGTCTGACAGGGAGGGGTCTGGGCCGCAGAGCTCATCCTTCGGGGGACAAAAACAGAATGCATATGGCTTTTCTGCAGCCGAGAGAAAACATCCCAGCACCCGCCTCGGCCCGGAGCGCGGCTGCCCGGCAAGCTAGACAGCTGCTCAGCCTAACACTTAAAAAAGCTGGCCACTACCTTCTACGTACGAAAACCCCAAAAACCATTTTTCTTCTTGTTAAATTGGGTGGAACTATTTCATCTCACGTACTGTGTAGTTCACCGTATCATGTTTTGTTTTGTCACTAACAAAGTCCTATGACCACTGAACTGATATTCAGAAACTAGGTCCCCTTAAAACACTCAAAAAAGTTTCATTTCAAAGTAATCATTCAATTTGCAAGTCTTTGATGAGAGCCTCCTAAGTACCAAATACCGTCAGGTGCATAAAACTTGCTATTTTCTAACAAATGCAACCCAAAAAGCCAGAATGATAATGAATCTCACGTATAACCCCCAAACTGTAACTGATTCAACATTTTTAGCCTCCTTCACCAAGAGGCCTCGAGCAAGGGTCTCAATTCTCTGAGCTGAGGGCTACCCATCTTCCCCAGGCCGTCCTCTGGTGTATGTGATTTTTAGTAAGTTCATGTCCAGAGGAAAGTCACTATGTGCACAAATAGTGACAAGCAGAATAGTCCACAGACCTGACCCCAGGCCTTTGCCAGGCTGAATGCACTAGATTACAAGTGCATCTTGCTTTGCAAACACTCAAACTCCAAAAAACTCCATTCAAAGGAGGTATTTTGAAAAGCAATGGGATTCCCCCAAATAGTAGACATCTCCCTGGGTGTAAGTTCCCAGTCACGATTGCACGCTCTTAATACAATCACTGGGAGAGCCCTCCCTCCAAAATTAATCTTGGAAAACTTCAAACCCGCAGAAGAATTGAAGATCAATACGTTGAAAACCTCAATACTACTCATCTAGATCCACTCATCGTTAAACTCTTCCCACATTGCCACATTTGATTTTTCTCTAATAAGCGTACACACACGCACACGCGCACACACACACACACACACACTTTCTTTTTTGAAAGGCATCAAGATTCTTTACGCTATTTTAGCATGTATCTCCTTGAGAAAAAAGATATTCTCCTACTTATAATAACTATAGAACCATTAAAACTCCAAAGAAATTGAACATTAAACTGATAATATAATCTAACATACAGTTCACATTTAAGTTTCCCACTGGTGAAGCTTTCAAAAAGCTCTAATGCTTAGACACTCCACCTTCTAGGTAATTCTCATGTGCAGCCACGATTAAAAGCTACTGCATGAGATTTTTAAGTGATTCTTAACAAAAATACCAATATTTATGAATACATCTTGGTTAGGGTATTAACTATTCTATAAATCCATGGCCCAAATTCGGCCCACTGATTGTTTTTTGTAAATAAAGTTTTATTGGAACCCAGCCATGTTCATTCATTTACATATTGTCTATAGCTACTTTCAGGCTATAAGAGCAGAGCTCTTGCAACAAGGGCTAAAGAACTAAAAACCTAAAATATTTACTATCTGGGGCCCTTTTCAGAAAAAATTTGCAGCCCCTTTTTGCTATAAGCCACGGCCAAGTCTCCCCTTCTCTCCTGATCCTACATTTTCCAAGCCAGTCAATCAGGGACGTATTAAGGAGAAAAGCCTTTAGTTATAAAAGACTGCTCATTACTATCCAGTAGAAAGAGAAATTAAGAGCAAAGAAACTCCGTACCTTCTTCAAGAAGGCAAAATGAAAGACCTACCACAAGACTTGGAATCCAAAGTCCCCTAATAGCTCACGACTCTGAAGCCAGACTGGGGGTTCAAGTCCCAGCCCTGCGCTTATGAGCTGGTGCTCTTGGGCAAGTGGCCTCACCTCTCTGTGCCCTGCCTGAGGGAGGTGAGAGCAGTACGCACCTTCCAGGGTTGCTATGAGAACTAAATGAGCTAGTATTTATTTGTAAAGTACTTTAAGAGTGCCCGGCACAAAGCGGGTACTTGGTAAGAGTTAGGCATGGTCTTCCCAGGAGCCAGCAATTCCCAGCCACTGCCTGATTTTTGTAAACAAAGTTTTATCGGAGCACAGCCATGCCCATTCAATTACACCGTACAATGGCAGTGTCGAGCGGGCAGGACAGAGACCGTCCCCACCTGCAAAGCCTAAATTATGTACCTTCTGGCCCTTTTATGAAAAAGTTTGTGGAGTCCTGCCCCAACCCCGGCTTGGGTAAAGGGAACCCTTCCTGCTTACGATCAACATGATCACCAGTTGGTTCTTCTTGGCCACCTGCGCGTGGGAGAAGATGCAGTCCAGCACCTGCGACATGTCCGGCTTGAACTTCTCCCTGAGGTTTATCACACACTTGTCGTAGTGGGCTGCAGGGGAGACAAAAGACCACACGGGGGTCAGGCTCAGGCTTCTCCCCGATCCCCCTGCCTGGTGGCTTGTCACCGGTGCCACCACCGGTGGCAGTGGCGGCATCTCTTGCCTTGTTGGAAATGGTGCTCGACGTGCAAATATCTTCGCAGCAGATCCAACACCACTGTTTTCATGTAGCCGCGGGTCCCGCTGCGGTATCTGGGTAGGAAGGAAAGGCCGACCTTAATGCTCACGTTCCCCTCCTCCTGCGCCTGAGTATCTGCAGCCAGCACTTTTATGATTATATTAAATAAAAAAGAGAAAACAGTAATAAAGGATCTTTGGAGGCTGAGGCTGGAGGATCGCTTGAGCCCAGGAGTTCGAGTCCAGCCTGGGCCACATAGCGAGACCCTATCACTATAAAAAAAACATTTTTTAAAAATGAATTAAAACAAATAAAGTTAAAAAAACCATAATAATAATACTTTTTTTTAAAGCATCTGGAGGCTGTGCCCTCTAATCCTTAGTCCTGCGAGGGACTTTTGCTCTAACCCTGCAGGCCAAAGACAGTAGTGGCTTGCTCCACGTCCCACATCACACTGGAGACTAAGCTGGAGTAGAATCTGAGCCTGAGCCTTGGGAGGGCACCTGCCCTGCTCCAGGGAGAAGGGAAAAAATGTAAGAGTTAAGATGCTGAACAAGGACAGCCAATTGTAGCAGCCTTTCACCATTAAAAGCAAAAATTTCAATTAACCACCCAACGTGTAAAGACAGTTTTAAAAAGACAAACTGAAAAGACATTTACCAAAAGATCCCCACGTCCATTTCACTTTCTTTTTGAAACAAAATTTGAACCCGATGTTACCCCAAAACATTTCCTCTTCTGAAATATTTCTGAACACAGGGAATCGAGTTTCTTAGGAGAGGCAACACTGAGTTTTAGGGAAGTAGAAACCAACTTAACCCCAGCATCACCAAATGCCAACAAAAGACAGCAAGAACCTAACACGATCACTGATCCAAATGTGATTTTAAAACACACACACACACTCACAACATAAGACAGAGATTAGATATTATGCACAGCCCATAAAATTTGCTAGGAAATTCAATTAATTTAGTATTTGTTCATTTCTCCTAGGTGTTTCTCTGAAGCTTAAAAGATGGGTTTAAATTTAGCAGTCGATGTGCTTTAGGGGAAAGACTCCTCTCTTTTCGCTTTGTGAGAAACCACACTAAAATCTCGCTCCTTGGCTGCAATCCTATATTGTCAGTCTGAGTCCCCACTAGCTGGGGACTTCCTTGGAAAGAGCATCGGTCTTCCACAATGTCACATTCTTTGTACCTGTGATAGTTTCTGGCACATGGAAAACATGTGCTGAATTGACTGGTTCAAATCTGAGAATGCCTCGATTCTGTCTTCATCAGCAAAGCTTTCTTGCTAGGTATATTTGTCATGAAAAACGGCAAAAATTCTTTTTAGCATCAGATAGTCCTGTGGTCGACTACCCTGCTCAGCAACTACTCAAATACAAATCATTCATCAACTTTCCCTTGCAATGGTCCCAGAAATCACGGTAACAATTCATATAGTGTTTTATCACACTAAACCCCATTTCAGCCCATTGTGTCATAATCCAAGCTACCACCTATCAAGTATTTGCTAAATGACTTATCTTGTAAAGTGTTTTTATTCTTCTTTTACCCAGTGGCAAACTGAGATTCACAGAAGTAAAGTGCCTTGCCCAGGTTTCCGCTGTTAGGAATGGCGCTGCCAGGACCGGAATGCACTTTCCTGCCCTTCAGAGAGTCCCAGAGCACAGCCCTGGTGCAATACGTGTGACAACTCAGTGTGACGAGCGCGCCCCAGGAAGGACCCCAGATTCACCTCTGGACCAACTGCACGATGCTCTGAGTGTTCATGAAGAAGACCTCTCGGTCAGCCTTCCGCTGCAGGGTGGCCGCGTGACAGTCCAGAATGGTCGCTATCTGCACGGGAAAACAAGACAGGTCTGACCGCGGACAACCACGTGATCGAGAGGCCCCACCATGGGCTCCCAGGAAGGTCCCATCCAAGACAGGTTCAAAGACCAAAAATTCGAGCCCCAAAGCCCTCCAGCCACCCCCAAACAGCCCTGTTCGCCCTTCTCGACGTATTGCTTGAGGAATTCAGGGCTGAGGAGGACAACCACCACATAAAGAGGCACATGCATTCACATCACACCCGTCCAGAGGCGTGGATGGTACCCAGAAGGAGGAGAAGGGGGTGTACAGACCTCGCCAAAATGAGGGCCCTTGTTTTGGGGCAAGCTCCCGTCTCTATAATTAGATTTCATGTGACTAGTATACTGCTTTTGGCATCAAAAATATTTTTAAAGAAAAAAAGTCCTGCATCCGCGACAAATTCCTGAAAGTTCCAAACATGTACCTTCTCCATGAGGGTCCTCTAAGTTTTGTCTTTTTGTCACTTTTTAGTCGAGATATGACTTACATACCATAATATTCCACTCCCCCTCTCTTGGTGGTCTGTAGTATATTCACAAAGTTGGGCAACTATCACCGCTAATTTTAAAGCATTTTCATCACCCTAAAAAGAAACCTTGTCCCTATTAGTGGTCACTCCCATCTCCCCTCCCCACTTCAGCGCCTGGCAACCACTGAGTGATTGTTTTTTCCTCCGTTTCACATAAATGGAATCACATGACGGGTGATTTGTGTCCAGCTTCTCTCCGTTAGTATAATAATAAGTTCGTCCACGTGGCAGCACGAATCAGCAGCACGAATTCATTCCTTTTTACGGCTGAACAATATTCCAACCTCTCATCCTGCTGGCCTCTGGGGAAGACGTGAATTTCCCAAAGCACTAACGTGGGAGGGGGCACAATGACGAGAGTGGGAAGCCCTTCCAACCAGAGGACAGGAAGGAAAACCAGCAGAGGGGCTCTGCCAGGTGCAAATCACCTTTACCGTGCTCCACGACAGCAGCGACAACAACAAAATGAACAACACGAGGCCAGTGTGGATCGAGTGGAGAGATTTTACACCACCCTGGAATGGTTTCCATTCTTAGAAAGCATTATCGATATCTAGAGCCCCCGGACTATCCCCTCACAAAACCCAGAGAAAATCAAAGCTGCAAACCAGTACGAAAAACTTGCAATTTCTCCTAACGCCATCGGCCAGTTCCTGCTTTGGAAAACGCTCGCTCTCTTTGCAGCGACTGCCTCCTCCTATTCTGAATCTGCGTTTTACGGAGTGAGGCCCCGTGACTGCCGACATTGATACAGACAACTGTTGCTTTAGAGAAAACGATGGGAGTCTGCAAACAGGGCTGGGGAGAAGCCCCAGGCCCCCAGCATGTAGGGCGTACGTGGGTCTCAGGAAGCTCACCTTGGTCAGAGACCAGACATGGAGACGGCCCGGGAGTTGGCCCGGCGCGAGCATCCCGGTGGGTGGGGGACACGTACCTGCTGGCTGGGGAACTGGCACAGCACCGAGGTGATGTTGCTGGCGTACTGGGCCATCACGCGGTGGACCGCCTTCTCCACGGGGGCGGGGATGCGGCCTGACACGCTGGTCATGATGTCCTGCAGCTCCAGCAGGGGCAGCGACGGGTGCCGGAGGGTCGTCATGAGCTTCTGCACCCACTCCTTCAGCTGCAGCGGGGACCACAGCATCGGCGCTCAGCCCTGCAGGGGCGCATGGGCAGCGCCACCCACCTCGGGGTGCCCAACTCGACTCCACTCAATCCACCCGGCCCCCCCCTGCACTCGAGTGGCTGGAGATCGAGACCTACCAGCCTCTGGAACAGCCCAGAATAGAACAGCCCCCTGACCACACAAGCAATACCCAGTTTCCCCGTGTCAGAAGGCCCCCACTCCCCTCTCTGTGCACCCAGACGGCCAGCGTGGGGCGGGGATAGGACATTGGCCAGCGTGGAGCGGGGATAGGACATAAGGTCATGTGATAAGCTAACATTTGTTGTGCTTAGTGCCAGTGTTCTACGACCTTTTCCTACATGTTATCATTTGATCCTTAGAAATAAACCTACGACATAGGTCTCATGATTATTCCCATTTTACAGCAGAGGCAACTGAACACAGAGAGGTGAATTAAGTTCCCCAAGGTCATTCAGCTGGTAAGAAGCAAAACCAGGATGCAAACCCAGGCCACTGAGCTCCTGAGACTTTTTTTTTTTCGTTTTTTTTTTTTTTTAAAGAGACAAAGTCTCGCTCTGTCACCCAGGCTGGAGTACAGTGGTGTCATCGCAGCTCACTGCAACCTCAAACTCCTGGGCTCAAGTGATCCTCATGCTTCAGCCTCCCAAGTAGCGGGGACTACAAACGCATGCCACCACACCCAGCTAAATTTTAAAAATATTTTTGTAGAGACGAGTCTTGCTATATTGCTCAGGCTAGTCTCGAACTCCCAGGCTCAAGCGATCCTCCTGCCTTGGACTCCCACAGTACTGGGATTACAGGCGTGAGCCACTGCACCCAGCCATACATCAGTTCACTTTTAAACCTCACAACCACACTATGGGTTTGGTCCCATCATCATCCCCATCCAAAGACCATCAACATTGGCCACTGTGCCTGGCCTCCTGGGGCTCTTGGCAGCCACCCTATACGGCCTCCGGGGTACCTCAGCAGCCAATGTTGATGGTCTTCAGATGATAATGGGGCGAAGGCCATAGTGTGGTTGTGAGGTTTAAAAGTGAACTGATGTGTGGCCAGGTGCGGTGGCTCATGCCTGTAATCTCAGCACTTTGGGAGGCTAATGTGGGAAGATTGCTTGAGCCCGGGAGTTCAAGACCAGCCTGGGCAACATAGTGAGATCCTGCCTCTCCAAAAAAAAAAAAAATTTTTTTTTAATTAGCCAGGCATGGTGGAGCACATCTGTAGTCCCAGCTACTCAGGAAGCTGAGGCAGGAGGATCGCTTGAGCCCAGGAGTTTGAGGGTGCAGTGAGCTATGATGACGCCACGGCACTCTAGCTGGGTGACAGAGTGAGATCCTGTCTCAAAAAAAGAAACCAAGGAATTCCCTGAGAACAGGTCCTTCATAAAAACAACAGAGGACTGACCCTCTTCTGAGTCCTCATGTCAATAAAGACCTCTGATCCCACGCTGCAAATGCTCCTGGCTCTTTGCACATGTCTACACACACCTGCTCTGCACAGGTGACTCACCTTTATGCTAAAAATAGGCTCCGGCAGACAGTAGCCACTCATGACGTTGGTGAGGTTTTCCAGGACATTGTGGAAAACCTGGTGCAGTTTCTCTCCGAGGATGGGCAGCGTCTGCTGGGAGGGAAGCTGTCCCGTGAACAGCTCGGCCTGCCGAGACACAACAAGCACGAGAGGTCAAGGAACCTGTGGGATCCCGAATGGGACAACACAGCCCGGGGGCGAGGCCCATCTGCCAGCTCCCACCATCAGGCTAGGATGAAGCCTGAGAAAAAAACAGAAGAAAATATCACATTGCAAAGTTAAAATTGCTAACTTAACACCCCGATGTGGGTTTTCCAAATAAACCCCTTTGCAAATATCCCAGAACCTTTTCTCATAGCCCAAACAATTTGGAAGGGGTTTTTGTTGTTGTTGTTGTTGTTTTGCTTTATAACCGAGATTATCTCCCTGTTGTCTCTATGTATTTTCATTCTCTGCTGAATTGAATCCCAAAGATAAACACCCAGTGGGATGAAAATTTGCAAAAATCTCGTACAAATGTACCTGGATTTTTGTAAATCATAAACGTTTAGCCTTAGATAAACAAATGGAATAAAAATCTCCCCAGAGGGGCAACATAGACTCACCGTACCCATTCATGTAGTAATTCATTCTACAAATATCCACTACGCACGACACGTGAAGATCCACGTCTGGGATGTGCTGTTCTCCCGGCCTGGAACAACCCCCCTTCCCCATCCCTGCAGGCTCCTCTTGCCCTTTAAGAGCCAGCTTGAGGGTTTTCTCCTCTGAAATCTGACTCTGGATTCTATATTTGGGTCCCTACAGCCAAGGGCCAAGGCCAGTGCTCTTATTGCACTTATCAACTTAAATTACTTTATCTCCGTCTGTCGCCCAAGCATTTACATGAATCTGCAGGGACTGGGTGGTCGGGCAGTGTCTCATCCACCTGACACAGGAAAGGTCTGCTGAAAGGAATATCAGTGCAGCCACACAGACCTCCCACTGGTCCAACAAAGGCCAGCCTATTTCTAACTTTGGGAACCCCTTAAGAGAATAACGAAAAAAAATGCAAAGAAAACAAATAAATGAAACTAATGGAAAACTCGAAAGAAAAGACACAAGGCGATTTCCTTAAATGCTTCTTTTTCTGGGCAGATGTACCGATTATTTTAGAGAACAAGACCACACACACAGGAATGGCTCCTCAGGAAGGGGTAAGCATTCATGCATGCATCCACGAGACCTGTTTTTTCTGAGCACTCACTACACCCCAAGCATGGTGCTAAGCACCAAGATCACAACAGGGAACAGCGAAAGACAGTCCTTGACCTTGGAGACCCATCGTCTAATGGCAAAGCTTGACGAACGCTGAAAAATTAACAAGCATCCATATTGGAGGTCTCAGGGTCACATGACACGCTGGTGGCTCCACCTAGTGGATCTGGGAACAGGGAGCTGCCCCCATGGCACCCGCACCTCTGTATGTCCATCCAACAAATGTTTACGGAGCCCCTATTACGTGCCAGGTCCTGTTTTTGACACTGGGAATCCGCCAATGAGCAAGAAAGACAAAAAGTCCTGGCCAGGCGTGGTGAAGCACGCCTGTAATCTCAGCATTTGGGAGGCCAAGGTAGGAGGATCACTTGAGCCCAGGAGTCTGAGGTTGCTGTGAGCTAGGCTGACGCCATGGCACTCTCGCCTGGGCAACAGAGTGAGACTCTGTCTCAAAAAACAAAAACCAAACAACTAAGGAAATCTAAGTAAAACATGGACTTTAGTTAATCATGTATCAATATTGGTTCATTAGGGCCGGGTGCGGTGTCTCACGCCTGTAATCCTACCACTCTGGGAGGCCAAGGCAGGCAGATCGCTCAAGGTCAGGAGTTCGAAACCAGCCTGAGCAACAGCGAGACCCTTTCTCTACTAAAAATAGAAAGGAATGAATTGGTCAACTAAAAATACATAGAAAAAGTTAGCCGGGCATGGTGGCATGTGCCTGTAGTCCCAGCTACTCGGGAGGCTGAGGCAGAAGGATCACTTGAGCCCAGGAGTTTGAGGTTGCTGTGAGCTAGGCTGACGCCACGGCACTCTAGCCTGAGCAACAGAGTGAGACTGTCTCAAAAAAATATAAATAAATAAATAAATAAATATTGGTTCATTGTAACAAATAGACCACACTATTGCAATAATAATAATGGTTAATAATAGTAATTCATAGTTAATTTAATAATAGTTAAATCAATAATTAATTAAATAATAGTTAATAACAGGAGAAACTGTGTACAGGGCATCCGGAAACTCTCTACACTATTTATGTAATTCTTCTGTAAATCTAAAACTGTACTAAAAATAATCTAAGGAAAAAAGGTGGTCAAGGAAAGTCCCACTGGGGGAATGACACTGGAATAAAGACTCACAGGAGGGGAGAGTGAGCCCCACCTACGAGGGCCTGGGGGCAGAGGGGACAGCCCCCAGGTGGGAGGGGTCTGGTGTGTCTGATTAAGCGAGGGGAGGAGGACTCGAAGGGGAGGCCAGAGAAAAAAGCAGGGGACAGCTCAGCTGGGGTCTCGCAGATCATAGGAAGAACTCAGGTTTTCCTCCAAGCAGGCCTGAGAGCGCGGAGAGGGGTTTGAGCAAGGCAGGGAGTGGCCGCCTGGGGTTTTTGCATGCCACCCTGGCCGTGGGGATGAGCGTCACCTGCAGGTGGCAAGCAAGGTGGGCAAAGAGCTATGATGGAGCTCAGAAAACGGGCCCACGTGAAGGCCTCAGAAATAATAGTTCTTCTCTAACCTTCTCCCGTCCTCCTGCCTCCCAGCCCCCTCCTTCCTCCAGGGTTGGCCACAGAAACCAGAATCCCTCTTCCCCAAGGCAGGTCATAGAAACCAGAACCCCTTTTCCCTAAAGCCAGCCATAAAGCCTAAAATGATTCTGCATAAAAACTGGCCATCAAGAAATTACCTGACCTACATTGTTTGACTATTGGTCCTAAGACCCCCGATTCCAGACAGGGCCCTGCCCACACCCAGAAGGAGAGTACGTGCTCAGAGAGGCCAAGAAGGATCTAGACAGACGGGCCTTGCTGGGTTTCCCCTCGTAGTTTGTTAGCATTAGATCACACCCTTTTTGTCTAATCGTATTTCCACATGGCTGTTCATATGTTTAGGTTGAAACTGAACATAAAAATGGACAATTTCTCCCCTAGCTTTGAGCTTTCATTCTAAAGGCTCCCATGTATGTTAAAATTAATGTGTATGTCTTTTTCTCCAATTAACCAGTCTGCCTCATGTCGGTGATTTTTCAGCCCCTGGCCCCTACAGCTGCAAGTCTATCTGTCTAACTAAGCAGGTGGACACCGTGAGCACACCTGCGCCAGCCAGAGCACCTGGGCCGTGGTGCCACATACCGGGTGCACTTTAGAAGGGTCATCGAGCTCCAGCCTGGCCACCACGCAGCCCGCTTCCAGCACAACCCCCGGACGCTTAACGTAATTCACCCGGCCGCTCTCCTGCACGTTCAGGGTCATGATCATCTTCATCACCTGTTTTGCAGAAAGAATAAATAAGACAGAGCCCACCAGGACGGGCCTGTGTGTGTGACGCTGGAGCAGAGACTGAGTCACTTAAATAGAGTGACTCCCCAGGCAGGGTTCCAGCAGGAAGGGCAGAGAAAACCAGCATTTACTGGAAGCTCACTGTGTACCAGGCACAGTACTGTTCGTGAATTATCTCAATCTGCAAAGCCAGCCGGGGGAGTAGGTGTTTATTACACCCATTTTACAGATATGGAAACTGATGCTTATTTCCAAAGGAAGACCTATCTCTTAGAAATGCAATGAAATCTTATTACGTAGGGTGACGAATATACATGTCCCTAAAATGTGCTCTCCAAATCAAGCATTCTGTGAAGGGCTCTTTTCTTTAAAGACACCAAGAAACCGCTCCGGGGAACGTTTTATGCAGTGGAGAATATGCTCACAGCACGCTCACGCTCACTGGGCCCTTGAATTTGCCTCTCTGAGTGTCTGGATACATGTGTGGCATGAATTTTGTCACCGTGGTGCCAGCTTCAGTCAGGACTGTGCTGCCTCTTGCCTGGCCGGTCACAGTTTGGGCACCCAAGCCGGCCAGGCCTAGCTGGAATCCCCCCTGGAATCCCCATCATTCCCTCTGTGATCTCCAGAAAGTGCCTTCCTCTCCTTCAGCCTCAGTTTCCCTAGTTGTAAAACGGGGAACAATGACAGTTTCACCTCTTAGGGCTTCTATAAGATTAAATGAGATGAAGAACCTGGCACGCAGCAGGAGGTTGATATGCATAGGCTACTATTATTCATTGCCATTATTGTTACTGTTTTCCTTGGCAGCACAAAATGGGGTCTGGGTTTGAATCCTGGCTTTGTGCCACCCCGAGTGAGTTTCTTAACCTGCCTGGGCCTGGTTCTTTCAGAAAATGGGGATCACAGCCTGCCATGTGGTAAGGACTTTGCAAGGGTTGGCTACACACCTTTTAATCGACGTCATCACTATTATTAATCGGTTCTTACTCACTCCTGGGCAGGTGTGCGTTTTTTGAGGTTTTCTCTTTGAATACTGGGCGGGGAGGGGATTTGGGCTGAGCCCCCCCGACTGGCTTTCTTAGGAATTTGCAGACAGTGGCCAAGATGACAGGTGCAGCCTTTTTGCTCAAACACGGACAAAGCCAGGAGAGCAGGGGTTTAGGGGGGACTGGCTACAGACCCCACTCCCCAGGGCCGACTCTGTGGTCACCTCCATCTCTGCGTAGCTGCTCCCGGCCTCCACGTGGCCCCCGTCCTCCACCGTGTACTGCATCAGCTTCCCAGCCGAGGGGGATCTCAGGACAGTGGGATCGTTCTCCTTCTCAAACACACACGTCTTGTTGCCGATGGTAATTCGGTAACTGGGAGACAGGAGGTGGAGGGGAGGGGTTGATGAGGACCATAGCCCTGCACATGGACCCTGCAAGCTCGAACGAGGCCTCTGACAGTATTTCCCCTTTCCTTAAGGCAGCCAGGACCGTCACCCTCTCTGTGCTGTTTTAGGGGACTCTACAGTCCCAAATGGTGGTGTTTGACAGTTATCCCAGATACTGCGGGTGAGCTGGGTGAGCGAAAGGCTATGATGTGACCCTGTTTTGGCTGAAAGCTAATTCCATTTACTGATATATTTCCAACAGGCCCCGGCACAGAAACATCAACCAATAAATAAGATTCGATAAATATTTGCTGACTCCAAGTCTACACCTTACCACTGAACGGGGGAGAGCGGAGCCTATAATAATCTCAAATAGTCTCGGCAGACAGAACGCGGGTTAAAAAAGAGATAATAAAACACTGCTCTGGCATGAACCTAGTCTGCCTTCTTGCAAAACACTAAGTGTAGCTTTTTCCAGGCACGGGGACTCTGGCATCCTCTTGCCTTTTACTCTCCCTGGCCGGGGTCTGTGCACGTTTCAGTACGTGTGACCTCGGCATGCTCAGAACAGTGGAGAAGGAGCATCTTTGCGGCCTGTCTCAGGAGCCCACGTGCTAGAAGCGCCCAGAGCATCCCGAGTCTTCGCCATCAGGTACACGGCGGCCTTTCCTGCCTCTGTCTGCTTGTTCAGGCTGCCGAAGCTACGCGAGTTGTGACCGCGGCGCTATCTCAACACCTAGCTCGGCACCTGGTACAGAGAAGCTCCAAAAACAACTGCTGCGCTCACTGGCTGGACTGATCCGCATGGATGCATGGAGAGCGCGGCTCAGACGCAGGGGACGGCAGGTACCAAGGCACACACCTCACAGGGCCGAGGAGCTCCCGCTCAGCTCTGAATCCTCCCAGGCTGCTACGAAAGGGCCTCCTGGGAGCCCTCCCTAAATGCCAGTTTCATGCCAGTTGCATGCAACTCTCACCAAGAAATTAACCTCTCCGCCTACTCCCAGAATGTAGCAGGGTACCTCGTCTAAGACCCTCGGACCTGCACGCAGGCCAGCTCTGTGTTTTCGATGCCCACGAGAGAGAGAGAGCTGTGCACGCCCAGCCCGTGGCAGGACCTGGCACCCCCACGCACCTGTCGACCTCTTCTTTCATGTAGGTGGTGTAGCTGTTCCCGTTGTAGGACAGCAGCAGCCCGCCGTCGTTCAGCCGGTGGGCGTCGATCTCGATATGGCAGCCGTTCATGATGAGCACAAACATGGTCAGAGACTGCCGGGCCACCTGCAGGGACAAGTCTTACGTCACGCCCTGGATTCAGGAGGGGCTCCCGGAGCGCTGTTTGGTCCCTCGGCCAACATCTCCTGGCCTCGGCCCTCACTGTCCCCAGGGGAGCAGCAGCTGACGGGGCTGGAGAAGGCCTGGAGTCGGCGAGCCACAGCTACCCCGTGGGTGGGCTGATGGCCGCTGGTGCAGACCGAGTCCCTGTCCAGCCGTCCCCCGCCAACTGCATGCCCTCCGGGGCTCGGGGCTTCCTTCTGATTCCTGTCTCCTGGCATCAGCACGCTTGGTGGCAGGGAGATGGGCTCTCGCCCCGGGTGAGGCAGCCCTAGGGACTCCACCAGCAGCCTGGTGCAAGGGACTGAATGTTTATGTCTGTTCCCCAACCCCAGATTACACGTGGAAATCCTAACCCCGAAGGTGATGGCGTTAGGAGGTGAGGCCTTTCGGAGGTGATTAGGTCGTGAGCGGGGAGCCCTTCCAAAAACATAAGGACAGCCATCTACAGGACAGAAAACAGGCCCTCATCAGACACCAAATCTGCCAACGTCTTCATCTTGAACTTCCCAGCCTCTAGAACTATGAAAAATACATTCTGTTGTTTATAAGCTGCCCAGTCTACGGTATTTTGTTACAGCAGCCCAAATGGGCCGACACGCCTGAACCTAGCCCGTGCTCTGCTCCTCAGACCCAGCTCTGCCCAGGCGCACACGAGAGACTTGGGACACAGGACAGAGGCATGTGGCCGGGCCCTGGCCCAGGCTCTACATTTCCATCCAGCCGAAGTGCCAGCCCCATCTGGCTCTCAACACACTGCATGTGTTCTCCCTCGGAAAACAAACACACTAAAGGGACCTCCACCTGTAAAATATATATTTTGAGACAAAAGCTAGAAAGAGGCCGGGCGCGGTGGCTCACACAGACACACACGCAGAGGGTCCACAGCACGGGAAGGCAGCAGCAGGCTGGAGCAACGCATCCACAAGCCAAGGAATACCACGGACTGCCCGTGACCGCCGGGGGCTGGGAAGGCCTGGGACGGGCGCTTCCCCAGCGCCGTCAGCCGACACCTTGGTTTTGGACTTCCAGCCTCCAGAACAGTGAGAGAACACGGTTCTGATGCTTTAAACCCCCCATCTGCGGTGCCCATTACAGCAGCCACAGGAAACTCACACGCGCGTCCTCAGCCCGCTGGACCCCGCTCAGCTCTGCCTGATCCGAAACGCAAAGTCTTTAGGTCTGAAGGCCACAGACTCCACGGGGATTCCCGAGCCACACGCATGCTCGGACCCAAGCGTGAGAAAATCCACCCCAGGGACGGCTCCCTGAAGCCTCCAGCGTGCCGGAGACATCCGGGGAGGGGCGCGGGCGCCCACCTTGAGGATGTACTTGATGCCTCCGTAGATCAGCTCCACATCCACGATGTTCAGCAGCGAGTCTGCTGGGAGGACCTGGCCCCTGAAAAAGAAGACAGAGCTGCGGCCAGCCTTGGGAGGCTCCGGGAACTCTGCAGCCACCCTCTGGATTTCAAAAAATCACCCCGCTCTCTGCCTTTCCTGAGCATCCACGACCCAGGCGGCACTAGAAAGAACTGAGTCCGATGAAAGGGCGTGCACGGGGCACGGCTCACCCCCAGGCGCCCCACGATCTGCAGGATTTAAGGAATTCTTTCTTTCTTTTTTTTTTTTTTGAGACAGAGTCTCACTCTCTTGCCTGGGCTAGAGTGAGTGCTGTGACTTCAGCCTAGCTCACAGCAACCTCAAACTCCTGGGCTCAAGCGATCCTCCTGCCTCAGCCTCCCGAGTAGCTGGGACTACAGGCATGCGCCACCACGCCCGGCTAATTTTTTGTATATATTTTTAGTTGTCCAGCTAATTTCTTTCTAGTTTTAGTAGAGACAGGGTCTCGCTCTTGCTCAGGCTGGTTTCGAACTCCTGACCTTGAGCGATCCTCCTGCCTCGGCTTCCCAGAGTGCTAGGATTACAGGCGTGAGCCACCCACCCGGCTGATTTAAGGAATTCTTAAGGAGCCCAGGCCGGTGACAGACTTGCCACCCACACACAGCACACCCTGCCTTCTACGCCACCAACATGCGGCACTCGGGGGAGAAGAGCCCCCGCGCCCTACCTCTCCAGGGAGTGCAAGAAATCCGTCATGCAGGTCCTGAACATCGCGTCCGCCACGTTCAAGGCCCCGCACACCACCCCGAGCATGATGTCTGGCTTCTCGGCCTAGGGAAGACTCTCAGCTTCAGTATCCGCGGGGAGCTGGGGGTCTCGGCCACCCGAGGGGAGACACGGGCGGCTCCCTCTACCTGCACTTTTTCGGCGATGAGGTGGTCCAACCAGCCAGTGTCGATGTCGTTGTTCTGGAAGCTCTCGGTCTCCAGGAGATTAATGAGATACTCCACGGTGGTCCTAAAGTCGCCCCGGATGGACAGTTCCTTCAAAGCCACCACCATGTTCCTGGAGGCGAAAGGCACACGGATCGTTTTCCAAATGAGCATATGGATCGACAGAGTTCCTGCGATCGCTCTTGCGACGCGGTTCTCAGAGACCCAGGAAATCTCAGGAGGTAAGAGAGGGCCCCGCGTCAGACAGCCAGCATGCCGAGCTCCTCGCCACCACAGACTGGCTCGGTCATCCTGGGCAAGTGACTGAACTGCTCTGGGCCTCAGTTGTCCTCATCTGGAAAATGGGGGCATAACCCTGACTTCATGAGGCCGTTTGAGGATTAAAATGAGACAATCCATAAACAACACAGTCACCGATCAATAAATGTTAACTGCTGAAACGTGATGTGTTGCCATTATTAACCATAATGGTTAATTATTAATAGAGAGAGAATGAGTACCTCTGCCTCTGTCTCTCCCTTGACCTATTCAAACTTGCTGTCCCCAGAGCTGGTGTCACCCTCTCACGGTCCACACAGCTGCTCTGCGCGGTGTGCACCTGCCGATGGGTGACACTGTCACCCGGCTCAGGGGCCTGGCGGGCACCAAGGCCTCCTTCCCTAGACACAGCCTCCAACCTCAAAGAACACCAGCTCAAAGGGCTAAACCGCGCTCCCAGCGCGAGTTTGGGGAGGAACGCACTGAAGACAGGCGAGGCGTCCGAACGCTCCTCGTCCTGGGAAAGAAATCATGTCTGCGTACTGCCGGCCGGCATGGGCAAGGGGCATCGATGACCCCATTCTGCGGGTGAGAAAACAGGGACCCAGAGAGGTCACACAAGGGTGTGTTGACAGGCTGCAGAAGGTCAGCAGTGGAGCTGGAAGCTGATCTGAGAGATGAGCCACTGGACCCCAGGCGGACAGACTCGTCCCCGTTTGTCAGGGCGTTCCCAGCGTTAGCACCGAGAAATCCCGGGAGCACCAGGACAGCTGATCCCCCTGTCGGACTCTGAGTGACAGCCATAAGAAAAGCTGGAATTTCTTGCTCCGAATTCTGCTGAAGCTGCTGCTTGTCACTCACAGCACGGGACAAGCCACAGGTGATTTGATTCCGAGTGGGCTGGGCCAGCTCACCTGTCTCCTACCTCTCCTGTTAAACCTTCTTTGCTGCAACCTTCCACAAGCTTCGAGGATCTCAACTTTTCACTGAGCATGATTAAAATTACTTATCCTAGGCCAGGCGCGGCTCACGCCTGTAATCCTAGCACTCTGGGAGGCTGAGGCCGGAGGTCAGGAGTTCGAGACCAGCTTGAGCAACAGCAAGATCCCACCTCTACTAAAAATAGAAAGAAATTACC
>VBSM01003044.1:10143649-10155339 GCA_008086735.1 Cheirogaleus medius
TAAAAAAAAAAAAAATCATCCAGCCTGGAAAATGTAGTGAGACTCTCTGTGTCTTAAAAAGACAAAATTAGGCATATGGCTTCAAAGCTCAACTGACATAGCAATTTCATCATTTTAAGGCCTCCTCTGTTGCTGTCTAATCTTCATGACGTCCCAAGTCTCGGGGACGTGGGATGTGATCGCCTCGATTTTACACAAGGGGAAACTCAGCCCAGAGTTTACATCCCACGAGGGGTCACCCCAGGATTTGACCCCAGGGTTCCTGGCTCGAGTCAAATGTTCTTGTTACTGTGTCAAAAGTGCCTCTCGGGAAGAGGTGAGGACGTGGCCGGGCCTGGCTTTCTCAATGTATTACCAAAGCAAGGCTGGGTCAAGAGGGAAGGACCACCATGACCTGGGGATGGCCTGGTGTCTCTTGGCCTCATTTGTTGTGGCATAAGGAATGTTGCGGGAGCCCCCAGGGCAGGATGGCTGCTGCAGGCCAGCTTGCCATTCCAATCCCCCCCGGAGCTTGCCCACGGGGAGTCTAGGAGAGAGGGCAGGCCAAGGTCAACTCCTAAACCAGAAAATGCAACAGGTCCAGGCTGAGGCTTTCTGCAGCCGCCCCGGCCTCTGGGCGCCGGAGAAGGAAATCCAGCCACCAGTTGTGCTGGTTACAAAGCAGCCCCCTGGCAAGTGAGGCAAAAATTTGGCTTCTGGATCCGGGAGGGTCTGAGAAGGGTGGAGGAATCTGTATTTCCCACCAGCAAGACTCGTGGCAGCAGGTTTAGGAACCTGCATGAGTTAGTGCTCGATGTCACACCTCCCAACACTGGGTTGAGGCTGTGGGCTCTGGATCCCAGTTGCTGGGGTTCAAATACAGCTCCACCACTTACGAGCTAGGTGACCTTGGACAACTAAAGTCACATCCCTGAATACCGGTTTCTCCCTGAGTATGATGGGGATGACCACACAGTTACACGTCTGACTCAGGGCCTCAACTGCCCGGAATAGAAGACAACGGGAAAAGCCCTAATCAGTGGCAAATCTTAGCTATTTCCCTTTCGTTGCTGTCATTCTAGCACACGAGACTCTTCTCCTCTAAGAGGCCTTGGGAGGGCAGGGCTGGGTGTCACGTTTCCCGTCCAACCACCTGGAAAGTGGCCTCTTCCCGAAAAGCGCCCAGGGTCCTCTGCAGGAGCCCCCGACCACGCCCAGAGGCCTCACCTCCCCCCACCCCTGTGAGTGGGGGGGGTACTGCACCTACCGCATCGGGCTGAATGAGGGCGAGGAGCTCACCAAGTCAAGCGTCCAGCGCTAAGTGAGTGTCACAGAAGGTGGCCCTTGCCCACTGCAGCGTGAGAACCAAATCTGAAGCTGCTTCTCCCACCTCCAGCTGGGAAGGGGGGGTGCCCTGCACCCCAACCAGGCCCCACCCAGAGTGTGGGGACCCATCCCTACCTTCTCAATGACCCGATCTCCTCCGAAGCGAGTGACAAACTCGGCCGGGGAAGCCACCGTAAAGTCCCTGTGCAGATCCAGCTTCTTGTGTTCCCGGCCCCTCTTCACCAGGTGGAGACCAGACATGCTCGGCCTGCAGAGCGGAAATGGCAGACAGACAGACAGACAGACAGACTCGCGTCAGAGGGGGACCACGGGAGGGTCAGAGCTCAACACCTGTAAAACCTACATCCGCAGAGCAGCCGAAGTGCACGGGATCCTCTCTGCTTCGCTCGCTCTGCAGAGACCAAGAAGCAATTGTCACGGAAGTTCAAGGGCAGGAGACACCGTCTCAGGAGGCCAGTGCATGAACTTGACTTGCCCCAAGGTGTACATGTAGACTCTCAATCTTAACTTTGATTTTACACGCCCATAATGTAAGAACTCAATGTCATACTAAAAAACTTGGAAGAGGGATGGGGGTTTTTACATTCTAACACTTCAGACTTGCTAAACGGTATTTATATCTTCCAGGGATTCTTCTGTATTCTTATTTCAAAATCTTTTTAGGAAACTGAAAACAACTTTTAAAAATGTAGAGCAACAAAATAGAGGTTCCCTTCCCCATCCCTCCGCGCCGGCAGAAATCTGTTGACTTGTTCTGGCGATGACAGATCCCCATAGTTCTCAACGGCACGTGGATGCTATTTTGTCCGTCACCCACTTGAGACACCATCCACGGCCTGCCCATCTTGAGAGGTGCGGACTCAGCTCTCTCTACCCCACCCCTCCCCCAACCGATAAACAGAGGTACACTATAATTTGGCAAATTCGGCACTTGGTGTTTTATTAGTCTGTGATCATTATTTAGAGATGAGAGTTGTGGTGGATCAGATTTTATTTCCTTTCTTTTTGTTTTTTCCTGGACTTACTGATTTTTTTCCCCCTTGACTCAGTGTTCTTGGTGCCAGTTACCATTATTAATTCATCCCACTCCCCCTAACAGACTCCCAGGACATGTAAAATGATTGATCAGTCCCTTTCATGTTTCCTTTGGTGACATCCTTCCTGGAGGCTGAGTGTCCTTTTGTCTGGACTAGCCCCTGCGCCAAAGGGGCTTCCCTTTGCCGACATCCCTAGAATTCCCTTTACTGTTCCTTGGGGGTGGATGCCTGATTTGGGGGATTGGGTGTCTCCTTCTTTCTAGGTGGACTCCCTTGTTTTGCTGGGGCTTATCCTGCAGTGGATTCATCCAGTTAACAAGATGGTATAACGGCAGAGTGCACGCGGATCACACCCTCCACCCGCCGGCCCTGGTCTTTGTTATCACCATCACCCTGGAGATTCCCTTTGACTCTATGTCACATCTCCTGTCTTCTGTGTGTTGCTCTTCCTCAGTTTACCCTCTGGTTTCAATGGAACACATCCTCAAGTAGCTTTCTAAGAAAGGATACACAGGGAGTATGTGCATTGCAGCCTTGCACGTTCTGAAACTTTCTTCTGCCCTCACCTTCGACCCCAGCATTTGGCTATGTAGGGAATTCTAGGAAGGAAAAAACCTTCAGGGTTTTGGAAGCCTCACACCATTGCATTGTAGCTTCCAAGATTGCTAGAATGAGAGCAATTCTGACCCTGGATCCTTTGTAGGTGACTTGTTTTTTCATACCCAGAAGTTCACAGGATCTCCTCTGTGCCCCAGTACTCGGCAGTATCACAGCGAGGGCCCAGGGGTGTGTCTGTTTCCACCCGTGAGGCTGCACATCTTTCAGGCCCTCTCGATCTGGAAACTCAAGTCCTGGGGATTTGTCTTCAGACTTTCTTTCCCTCTTTATTCATTCCAGAAGTCCTATCATCTGGATATTGAAATTCCTACACTGACCCACCAGTGTATGGATTTCTTCCCCTCCTCATCTCTCTTTTCCTCTACTTTTCTGGGTGCTTTTCTCAGTCTTATCTTCTAACCATTCGAGTGGAGCTCTTCATTTTGGCTATCACGTTTATAATGTCCAAGAGCTTGTTTTTGGTTCTGCGAGGGTTCCCTCTTTGACAGCACCCTGTACCTTTGTGTGCAACAAACATCCTTCCCGACCTCCGTGAGGATATCAATGAGAGCATTTTTAAGTTCTGTTCTCCGGCATGACTTCTGCTTCTTCCAAGCTCCCTGCGCGCGTTTGTTTGGGCCCTGTCTTCCACATTAGAAACTGCACCCAACTGTGGGGTGAGCCTTGGTTCTGCCCTCACAGCGGTGAGTGGGGATAGAAGCCCCGAGCATGAGACCCCGAGCTCAGCGTAGGGTGATCGAGGAGTGCCGTGTGCTGGGGATCCCCTGAGTCAGTATCTTTAGAGTCTTTCTCCCTCACTGGCCAGGTTCCCTGGGGAAAGTCTGGTCTCTGCCTGGACCACAAAAGCCAGTCAGGGCCGGGCGCGGTGGCTCAGGCCTGTAATCCTAGCACTCTGGGAGGCCGAGGTGGGAGGATCGCTCAAGCTCAGGAGTTCGAAACCAACCTGAGCAAGAGCGAGACCCCGTCTCTACTAAAAATAGAAAGAAATTAATTGGCCAACTAAAAATATATAGAAAAAATTAGCCAGGCATGGTGGCGCATGCCTGTGGTCCCAGCTACTGGGGAGGCTGAGACAGGAGGATCGCCTGAGCCCAGGAGTCTGAGGTTGCTGTGAGCTAGGCTGACACCACGGCACTTTAGCCTGGGCAATAGAGTAAGACTCTGTCTCAAAAAAAAAAGGCCAGTCAGGAGCCTGGGGGACAGGGCAGTTCTAAGGATTCGGCACCTATATAGACCCTCACCCTCCTATTTGGGACACAGCCCCATTCATTCCACTGTGCCCATCGATCCCCCGTCCCAAGACCCTCCGCTTGTCCCTCGCCCGAGACGGAACTGCCTGCCTTCTGCTGGGGTTGAAGCAGACAGCCCACGGCCCCGGGAGCAGAGGCGGGGATCTGAGAGTCTTTTACCCAACCCTTCTTATTTTGGTATTCCCTTTGCCCCCAGTTCCAGGGCACCCCATGCTGCCAGCCACTGTGCCTTTTGGGGCTCTGTGGTGCAGATGGGGGGTGTCCCCAGCTGTCCTCACTGCTGCATTAAGACTCAGCCTTCTCAGTTCTGCTAAGCCAGTTGCCACTTTCGTTCCTCTGCTTTCTGGCTTCCAAGATGTTGGTACTAATCTCCCCTCCTGTTCTCCCAGACTTGAAGGGTTTCTATCTCTTAAAAAACAAAGAAACAAGAAAATCTCTTTGCTGTCGTTTGGCAGGATTTTGAAAGGACCAGAATCAGGTGTGCATGCTCAACCTACTCTCTTAAGCCAGCAATGAGGTGATGGGGTATTTGGGCTGGGAGCCGTCTACAGGGAATGAGGCTAGAGGTCAACCACCCACAGGTGTGTCGAGTGACTGGGTCATCAGGCATCTTGGGAGGCCAGGACTGGGGGGCTCAGGGGGCCAAAAAGTCTGGTGAAGAACGGACAGATTCCACCACCGAACTCCACCAGCATGCTCCCGTCTACCATCAGGGCAGGAAACAGCAAAGCCAGAGCAAATAAGCAGCCTGGAAAGAGGAGTTCCATTTTACAGATGGGCAAACTGAGGCCCAGCACGTCTTTCCACCACACCAGATCTTTCCCTTTCATGGGATAGAGTGGAAATGGTCGGGGTGGAGGTTTTCTGCTTTATAAAGCCTCTGTGTCCAGTAGGGTTCAATGCGGGAAAAGCCTTCTACAAACCTGTAGTCTCCCCTGCCCCCCAGGGTGAGCCACCAAAGGCTCCGCCTGTCAGAGATAAAGAAATAGACTTCCAAGCCTGGGGAACAAAAAGAGATGAACGACAGAAACCATCGTGTTCAAATGCCACAATCAACAGGATATGTCTTTTCAATTACAACTTTTCTCCACTCAACTGAGCTTAAGCATGATGCCCGAATGAATGAATGAATGAATGAACAAACGAGTAAACAAATGATTGCCGGCCCTGAGATAGCCTTGCTGCCTCCCACGAACTGTAAGCAGCTTTCCTTCTAAAACCTCCCAGGATTGAACTGCTGAAATGAAACAGGTCTTAGAAAAGTTTGGAAGGGTCAATATCATCATCTTGCAAATATGAATAGTGCTTTTATTGTAATTATATTCCATCAACCAGCAAGCTCAGTTTGTTTTGAAGAACTTTGTTTCTTTACAAAAACAGGCTGATGCAGCCGGAGGGCCATAATTTGCAGACTCCTGGGGAAACAGAAACCGTTAAAATGTTAACAGCGGTTATGGCAGAGTGGTTTAACATAGGTGGTTTCTGTTTTCTTCTCTTTGCCTATGTTTTTAAAATGTTTTTCTGCCATGATATGTTATTTCCAATAAGAAAAAAGCTATTAATTTTGTAATAGGGACACCCAAAGACACGGCCATTCCAGTGTCCCTTGGGCAAGGCCCTCAGTTTCCCTATCTGTAAAATGGGGATGATAACACATACCTCAATAAATAAGTCAATACGTGGAAATAAGAATGAAATAAGGTTACGAGGATTAAATAAGTCAACACACAGCAAGTAAGAGACGGTGTCTGGTGCACAACAAATGCTATGCTATTTCAATTCAGTGACGCCAAGAGGATCGACGACTGCTAATCTCCTAACGTAACTGGCCCCTCATCTGCACCCTGCTCCATGATGCCAAAGCCTGTCCCCTACTTGTCCACTGTCCCTATTCTGTCCGTGACTTTTCCTGACTGGCTGGCTTGATCCTTTGGCTTCAGAAAGTCTGAGACATCATCCTATTTCCACACACACACACACGCACACACACATTTAAACTCTAGCAAGCCGACCTAAAGCACAACAAAGAAAAACACCAATCTCTGGCCTGGGAAAAGCCACTCGTGGTCATCATGTTGATTTCAAAACCGGTGACAGAGCCTGTCCATCAGGCATGCCACAAGCCCATCACCGCAAACTAGGCAGGCGAGCACACAATGCAGCCGGAGTGGCGTTGTTCCAGGCTCAGTTTGCAGGCCAGAGGTTATTTTAGTTCTTTTTAGACAGTGCTGCAGGCCAGCCGCTGTTGGCTCTAGAGGACTGACCTTTAACCGGGATTTGCTCCCGTTGAAGGAGGATCATTCTAGATGCTGGGCCTTTGCCCAACACTAATCCCTGTTCTTACGCAGCAGGGCAGGTGTGGAGGCTGAAATGTTCCATGGCGACTTTGGAAATGGTTTCAGGTGCAATCAACAACAGAGGTGTCAGCCAAACAGCAAATGTGCTCAGCGGCCCGGGCACATGACCAGGCGCCACGACTGTACTGAGAATGTAGGAAATGACCATTCTCAATTGCCCACTATGGACTGGGCACAGGGACTTCTCACGAATCCCCACAGCCCTTTTGCAGGGGGAGGCTGTCATGTTTTGCTCACGATGAGGAAACCGAGGTTCAGAGAGGCCCCCTGACCACAAGTCACACAGCTGATAAGTGGCAGAGCTGGGTTTCTAAAGTAAGAGGCCATATATATATATATATATAATGCTGAGTTTTCAAATGGGGGCAGTTTCGCTCCCCAGGGGACAATGGCAATACCCACAGATATTTTTAGCTGTCACAACGTGTGGGGTGGGCTGCTGGCATCTAGTGGATAGAGACCAAGGATGCCACTCAACATCCCACAGTGCACAGCACAGCCCCCCACACTAAGAACCAGACACAGAACTGCAGGTAAGAAATCTGATAGACTGAAACCATCATCCCAGCCTTTGAATCCAGAATCTACCACTTAGGGCCTGGATAATCCTGGGAAAGTTACTTCAATACTCTGCCCCTCAGTTCCCTCATGGGATGGAAATATTAATAGCATCTGCTGGAGCCCATTAGGCGAAGGCCCTGGCATTAACCAATCCTTAAATCTCTTACTCTCTCTTTTCTTCTGAAACCAGGGATGCTAACAGCCGCCCTGACTGCTGAGAGCTGGTTTTGAGCCATGCGATGCCGTAGTTACCATTAATGCCAGGCAAGAAAGTAAGAAAGGACATTGTGTAGCCCATTAAAGGCTCGTAACTTAGGACTTATCTTGCAGACAACACAAAACTAGACTCCAAGATAAATGGACCCTTGGGAATTTTCCAGGCCACCCACCCCCCTCAATACCTCCTGGGATGACCACTTTGGCTAGGCCGGGGGTGGCCCATGGACCAAACCCAGTCTGCCATCTGTGTTGTTACCTCCCACAAGCTAAGAATGGTTTAAACATTTTTTAAATGAAAAAAAAGAAAAAGAAACAAAAGAATTTTGTTTTGTAACACATTCAGATTTCACTGTCCATAACTAATGTTTAACCAGAACACAGCCAGGCCTGTTTAATTACATATTCATAGCGATGGTTGCTGATGCAGGAAACAGAAGAGGTGAATAGTTATAACAGAGACCATATGGCCACAAAGCCAAAAAATATTTACTGCCTGGCCCTTTACAACAACAGTTTGCTGACCCTGAGCTAGGCACGGGGTTTCAAACCTGTCGTGAGGAGCTTTAAAAGAATCTGATGTCCGGGCTCTACCCTGGACTAATTAATCAGCATCTACATTTTTCAAACGGTACCCACTCCCCAGCCAGGGAATTCTAATGTGCAACCAAGAGCAAGAACCACCAATAGATGTACAACCAACATGTCAATGCAAACAACATTTCTGAGCAGAATTCTCAGGGCAATGAAGTCCCTCATAATGGGGGATCACGGACCTCACTAAAGACCCAATTCTGGCTGGGCATGGTGGCTCATGCCTACAATCCCAACATGTTGGGAAGCAGAGGCAAGAAGATTGCTTGAGGCCAGCAGTTTGAGGTCACAGTGAGCTATGATCACACCACTGCCCTCCAGCCTAGGCAACTGAGCGAGACCTTGTCTCTAAAACAAAAGCCCAAATTCTTCTGCCTCCCATGCCCAATTGTATTTCAAACCTTTCTTCTCTACTCCGATCCACATTAATTTTTCCATTCTCTGAACTTTGACCCCATGCACATGCCAAGGAAAACTGGTCATCATTTGAGACTTTGCCTACGTATGAGTTCTGGCTCCGTAGATGGTTCAGGCCCTCAGGACAGAATCCTAAATGCCTCTTGACTCCGGAGGGCTCTTTTGCAACTGAACCCTGGCTTCACTGTTATCAGCTAGTGCAAATGTGTGTGCCAAGCCGGGCAGCGCTCAAAACCTCCCGGTACAGTTGCAATAACTCTAGCAAGGCCTATGAGGATTAGCCCCGTTGACAGATGAGGAAACTGAGGTTCCAAGGCTTGATGTCACTTGCTCAAGGGCACACAGCTCAGTGGCGGAGTTGGGTTGTCTAACTCCACCTTTTTAGCAACTCTAAGAGAGGAACGATATAGTCACCCAATAAAATGTACCCATGTTTTTATAAATAAGGGAACTCCATGTCCTGGACTTGCTAGGACAATTCAAAATGCTTGTGAGTTTATTGTTTTGGATTAAAGTGATTTGTGAAATCTATTTATGTGGCGCTTAAAGAGTACAGTTAAACCTTGCCAGGCACAGTGGTGTGTGTCTGTAGTCCCAGCTACCGGGGAGGCTGAGGAAGGAGGATTGCTTGAGCCCAGGAGTTTGAGGCTGCAGTGAGCTATGTTCGTGCCTGTGAATAGCCACTGCCCTCCAGCAGCCTGGGCAACATAGAGATAAACATTTTAAAAAAAGAATGCTATGTTAATCTTTTTGTGCAAGTAGCTTAACAGATCCAAAAAATATATACACTTTGCAGACCACATGGCCTGATTTGTGGACGCTATGACTTGAGTGTTTATACCAGAGGAGTTAGGATTAGGGTCCCAAATGTGTAATAAATGTGACCGCTGTGCTCCACCTGTATACACCGGAAAGACTGTGATCCAAAGCCTGGTCCCTTTGCTCAGACATAGCCATGGGCCCGTCACAGAGGGTCCCCTTAAAGACACTGTTAGTCTGCTATGCAGAAGGAGCAAAGAATTGGAAGGCCGGCCTCCCTCCTGGCCGGCTGCCTGCAGGGCTGGGCCACATCCCTGGCCTTCTCCGAACCTCCCATTGTGGAGCTAAACAACCTCTGAGGCCCTTCCGGCTCCAAGAGCCCTCGCTTCCCTGGCCTGCCCATGAGTCACAGGAACTAGTTTCACAGCCATGTCCTTTAGTCTTCTGACCCCTCCAACATTAGCAGGGGCCTCTTAGTTTTGAAGGAATCTACTCAAGCAGGTTGTGCTCTCCAAGCAGTAGAATCTGGCTGCCTACGTAGTGCACCCTTTGGAGGACGACCACCTGGGTTCGAACCCCATTCTGCCCTCACTGGTGCTGAAGGCCTCAGTTTCCTTGTCTGTAAAATGGGGATGACGGCGTCCACTTAGTGCCCCCTGGTGGTGCTGCAAAGATGGCATGAGATTGCACCTAGAAAGCACTCAGACCTCAGACCGGCATAACTGAAAGCAGCCCATGAATGGTAGCAACTATTGCTGCTGCACTCATCGGCCTTAAATTGGAATTACGGAGAAGACATCCGGCTTCCCTGCGGGATCAGGAGTTCCTGGAGGGCACAGGTCGTGTTTCCCAAACACTTTTGTGTTCCTTCCTGCTCCCAGATGCAGGCCTTATTCATGGGAAGTGTGCAATGAATGTTTATGGACCAGATAAACATATCCTAAGAAAATAAACGATGGAAGCAGAGATTCGACTGCAAGAATATTCCTCATCTTGTTGTTTATAACAGCGAAAAAGGAGAAGCAGCCTGAATATCCACTACTTACACAAGATTACTTACACATTTTTAAAGTGCACCCATTTAAAGGAAAGCTACAGACCCAGTAAAAAGCATGTTGTAGAAGAGCGTTGGCAAACGTTATCTGCCAAGGACCAGACAGCAAATCATTCAGGTTTTACAGGCCAGTCTCCATCCCAATACTCCCCTGCCAATGAAGCACACAAACAGTGACAGACTAAAAATAAATGAATGACCGCGGCTGCATCCCAATAAAACTTTATTTGTGGATGCTAAAATTTGAATTTCATGTAATTTTCACATGTCACAACAGTATTCCTCTTTGGATTTTGTCAACTCTTTAAACACACAGAAACCATCTTTGCTCTCAGGCCATATAAAACCAGGAAGCAGGGTCATAGTTTACTGAGCCCTATGGTAGAAGAATACCTAATGTGGAGTGAAAAAGCGAGTTACAATACGACATGTTCTGCATGACTCAAGTCTACAAAACGCATCTGCACCGAGAAAAAGGTTGTAAGGATCTACAACCGTTACCAAAGATCACATGGGATGGAATTATGGGTGATTTTTGTTCCTTCTTTTTGCTCATCTACATTTGTCTGAATTTCTAACAACAGACATAGCATCGCTTTGACAATATTTTAAAAGTGCAATAAAATGAAAAAAAGAAATGAAACAAAATCAAGTAGGCGGAGCAAAGAAGCACTCAGACACAAAGATGCCTACACTAATCTGCTCAGAAAATGACCCTAAATACGATGCCTGCTCAAGTTCACGTTGATGGCTCCAGGCATCAGCTTCAGAAAGACCTGTCGCCCACGACCTTCACCTTTCCCGAGGTTAAGGAGAGGGAGAGGGGGAAAGGGTGGCCGCAGCCAAAGGCTCAATCTTAAGGCACCTGTGTGCTCCGGGGAGCCCTTCTCCAAGCGACGTCACTGCCAAGTCCAGCCTCCTCTTCTCCCGCCAAGGCCAGCTCGCGTTTTCAAGGCGGGCTCCATCTCCCCAGCGGCCAAAGTTAAGCCTGCATTTCTTGGGTGGGGGTGGGGAAAGGGGGGATGCTAAAAGGACGTACAGCTTGACCTCTGGGTAGGAGAGGGAGGACTCCCTAAGCTGGTAAAAGATAACGGTCATTAAAATTGTAAGCTTACTTACTTTACGTGGTGATCAGAGAAACAGACCTTGTACTTGGCAGGACTCATGCTGACCGCCCCGCCGGCCGACCTCACCTCCCTGACACACACCCGGGGCCGCGGGGCCCAGCCGGGCAGCCGGGTCGCCACTGGGAGGCAGAGGCTCTGTCCTGGAGCGCCTCGGGCGGGGCTCTGCGGCGGCCGGCGGGTGCCCCACTTCGCGCAGTGCTTGCTCCATCCCGAAGTGCGCCCCGCACGCTAGGGTCGGTGCAGACGCGCCCGCCCCGGCCCCGCCCCGGGCCCGGCCACGCCCCTCCCCGAGACTCCGCCTCTCATGGCCCCGCCCCCTTCCCCGGCCCTGGGACTCCGCCTCTCGTGGCCCTGCCCCGCCCCGGCCCTGGGAC
>VBSM01003044.1:10189619-10208158 GCA_008086735.1 Cheirogaleus medius
AAAAAAAAAATGTTAAAAAAACACAAAAAACAAAAACAAACAAAAAAAATAAAGTGAAGTGGCCCAATATGGCTGAAAGCACAGAGCCTAGAGCCAGACTACCTGGGTTCAAGGCCCAGCTCTGCCATGCAGTGGATTGTGTAACGTGTGAAAGTTGCTGCAACTCTCTAAAGCTGCTTGGGTTTTTATGTGTAAATCGGGAGTAACAGCATCACCTCGCTTATGAGGTTACTATGAAGGATCAAATGAAGGTCACGGGATAGAGTATCACAGGAAGTAATGCATATCACGTGCTGAGCACATCTGTGGGCAGCGCAGGCTCCTTCCTGCGAGCTTCAGCTATGGTGAGCTTTGAAGGATAAGTTAATCAGCCTCCCAGGAAGGAAGGGACCTCCACATTCTGGGCAGAGGAAGCAAGATATGCAATGAAAAAGAAAGGCAGGGAAGTGGGGCCAGTGAAAAAGTACAGGCGGGTCTCAGCCTGGAGCCCAGAGAAAGAGGGAAGTCACGGTTGAAAGGCTGGCTGGGGGCCATCCCCCCAAACCAGCCTGTCAGCCTGAGCCAAGGCTTTCCAGGGAAAAAGTGTTCGCACCCTCCAGGCAAGATCAGATGAGGACCTAGACCAGCAAGGCTATGAGGATGGACTTGAACAAGTCCAGGGGGAAGAAAGAACAGATAAAGTGATCACACAAGGGCAGGTGAGGGGGAAGAGGTGGCAGCGAAAGGAGGAGAAAGAAGTAGGCAGGTGTCAGGAATGGCGTTCTGGATTTCTGGTTGGACAACTGGGCAGATGGTGGTACCTTATCGCGGGAGAGTAGAGAGAAGAGCAAGCTTAATCAGGGACTGATGAGGAAAGGGAAAATTTAGTTTGGAAAATGTTGAATTTGATGTGCCTAAGGGACAGTGGTAAGGAGGCACGCTATAGACCTAGAGCTCAGGAGAGACACTGGGCTGGAGACAGGCAATTTGATTTTAGCAATCAAGCTACTTTAACAACTGTTTGCTTTTAGACCAAACCATGTTTAATAACAAATATTAGTAATATGCTGAATAAGAGCTATACTGGCCATAAAACTTCCTAAGGGACAGATTAGAATTACTCGCACGCATATCTCTTATACAGCTAATCAGATCTTAGTGGTCCATAAGGTCAGATCTTAGGTTGTTCATACAGTAAGTTATTGCTACCGCAAACGCTTTGCGAGAGTTAAGGTTCCGCATGAAAAGTATTGAACTCCATGCCCCGTGTTTGATATATTTGCCATTTCTGATATACCAGACCACCATCCTCTCTGATGGACCGAAAGGATTCAAGGATGATGTCTAGATCTCTGATCTCCACAACCAGGCACACAGGTGCTTCAGTAAATGAAGGGGAAGAACAGAGAAGGAGCAGGTTGGGGGAGGATGCAAGAAGAGCAGCAACTGGTTTGGTCATGTTGGGAGTCCACAATTAGACTTCAGGTTTAATGACTGTAGTAGTTTCATGAGGAAGTTTAAATCTGTGATTAAGTAGAATTCTTGGTGTTTTCTATATGCTCCCAAATTTCTTGGAAGGAAGAAACTTGCCTTTTTCATCATTTATAGGATCACTTGTTAAATGAATGTGACCCGAGGACCTCTGTATCTTTTATGTATGTGACAAGTTCATGCCTACATTACTAACTGCATTAAATCACAAGTTGGCCATTTGCTTTCCTCACACGTAACTCATTATCATTCCTGTAATTTGTCTGAATTCAGCTCAGTTTCATGAGAAACCCAACTCTAAGTTTTAAGGGAAAGTAAAATTTATTTTATGACATGTATCTTCTAGGACCACACATGAGGGATTCCTAGAATCCTCTAAACTATTTAAAGTGTTTAAAGAAAACATACCCTATCGATGGCACTGCCCTTCTTCTGAGCATAAGAGCCCCAGAGCAGGAAGACAAGGCCATTCGAGTTCTGATTTAGCCAGGACACAACTGCATCGGTAAATTGCTCCCAGCCTCTCTCCTTATGAGAATTGGCTTGATGGGCCCGCACGGTGAGGACAGCATTGAGGAGGAGAACACCTATGAATACACACAGGGGAAAGAGGTTAAACGTAGACTCAGGCACATCAGCTAAACCACCCAGCAACAGGGGTTAGATACATGCTGAAACCACGTGCTTGACAGGTGAGCCGAAGGAAAATAGGTTATAAAGAAAGCATTGCAACACGACCAGCTGCGACCTTTGGGTGAGAAGCTCAGAGAGCATTTTATTCTCCTCTTCCAGCTTGCTGCAGTGGACGTGCCTTATATGCCTCCATCAAAAGGAATCGTGTTAAAAAAAAAAATCCCAAGAGATATTGGGATCCCAGGAACACTATAGGCCAAAATGATTCATGGAAACAAAAATCAAACTGCAAGAAACTGAATAAATATTTTCTTTATCCTGGTTGTAGAGTGTAAAAAAAAAAAAAAGTCTCCCAGATAGGTATAAACACACACATGTACAACCCACGTGTCAAAATGAGCAGAGTCAGTCTGGACAACATAGCAAGACCTTGTCCCTAAGAAATATAAAGTAGCCAAGTACAGTAGTGTGAGCCTGTAGTCATAGCTACTTGGGAGACTGAACCAGGATAGGTTGAGCCTGGGAGTTCAAGGTTGCAGTGAGCTATGATCACACCACTGAACTGTAGCCTGGGCAACAGAGCAACACCTTGTCTCTAAAATACAAACAAATAAGCACCCCCTGGCCCCCCCCCAAAAAAACTATGTGAGCCCACCTTTGTAATGGTCAGAGTTAGGTAAAGTGGCTAAATTTTTTAAAATATTAACAAGGAACACACTTGTCTTTCAAATTATAATTAAAACATGAAAGAAAACATTGGCTGCAAAATAAAAACTTACATACTTTTTTTTACTTATATAAATTAGCCATTTTATTAGCGTTCATTAGTTCTTTATGGCAGCCCTTTCAAAATATTAAGGAGCAGGACAGAGAGGACAAGCCTGTGGGCACCAGTCCAAAGTACATCTTGCACGGGTTGGTCTACCTTGCTTGGCCCACCCAGACAGGTCTCCATGGCCGGGATGAACAAAACCATCTATGTCTGTAGACAGCTCTTTGTAAATGTTTTCCAAACTAAAAGCAAGTGGGAAGAAAAAGAAAACAGATTAAGTATAATTTTGAAAGCTCAGTAACCTCTAAGATACATATGAAAAGATTAGAGGTTACAGCGAGCCTTTGGAAAGGACAATGGAACACATGGCACCAATTAATGAGATAAGCACCACCGGTTTACCTTCTGATAGCTTAATCTGCCAAAGACCTTTCCTCTGGTCTGTGCTTAGATTTAAGCAATAGCACTTTGGAAGAGGTAATTAGCCCAGCAGTTACAACTTTCCCCTCCCCATTAATGCCCAGTTACAGTTTTATATATCTACCATATTTATCTACATTTTATGTACGTAAAATCCTCCAAAGCAGCAGTTCTTAACCAGGGGTAATTCTGTCCCCCAAGGAACTTCTCGCAATGTCTGGAAATATTTCATTGTCACAATTGGGGGTTGGGGTGCTACTGGCATCTAGTGGGTAGAGGTCAGGGATGCTGCTCAACATCCTACAACACACAGGACAGCTCCCCTCTCCCACAACAAAGAATGACTCAGCCCCAAATGTCAGCAGTGCTGAGGCTGAGAAATCCCGCTCCTAAGGCCAATGAAAGTTCCTCAAAATAGTCCCACCTATAATTTGCAAAGTACACCTCAGGAAGTTATCATGATTGGACCAGAGCCATTTGTAAAGCAATTGTACCTGGGCGGAGGTGGAACAGGTCTTTGAACACTAAAGCAGAGCCCGTGAGCTTGATTGGGTCCATGATATGGATCCTGTCCCAGGATAACCACCTTTACCTGTGAACACCAGGTGGCGAGAATTAATGCTGTAGTGTAGGCAGTCTAAATGAACACCTGGCAGACTAACCTACACAAAGGGGCTCAACAAGGGGAGCCCTTCTTCACTCACTGAGAACCCCAAGAAGAGAGTAAATTGAGCACGATTACTTCCCATTACCAAACTATCCTTCAATCACGCTAATGCACTGCCCCACCCCCTTCTCTGACAAATGTTTGAAACAATTTGGGGTCAATTTTGCTTTCATCCCCTTCATTTTTCAAATTACAAAAGTAAACATGCCCTTGGCACAAGCACAATCATCCAGAAACATACAAAATAGCTAACCATCTCCTGGTCACCCCTATCCCATCCTCAGTTAACCATTTTTAGTTACCTATATATACATACATAAAATTGAGGTTACTGTACTCATTACCCCACATCTTGTATTTCTCATGTCACATTTCGGGCATCCTTCAAGTGAACTGAGAGCTCAATCACTAGTCACGGGCAGACAGCTTGTTTCCCAGTGTTTTCTATCACAAAAACATTGCAGTAAACATCCTAGCATGTATATCTTCACACACTGCTGCTGTTACTTCTGTGGTGTAGATCTGCACTAGTGGAGATGCCGATCAAAGGACAGGTGGATTTTGAACTTTCATAGAGACGTGTCCAGTTACTTTTCAATGAGTTGAAGCCATTCACATTCCTAACCAGCAGCATTGGAAAAGTGCCGGTTCCCCTACATCCTCTAACCCTGGGGTTCTGAACCCCAGCTGCAGCCTGCTAGGAACTGAGCCACTCGGATTGCTGCCTGAGCGAAGCTTCATCTGTATTTACAGCAGCGCCCCATGGCTCACATCACCACCTGAGCTCTTCCCCACCACCCCATCAGTGGAAAAATTGTCTTCCATGAAACCAGTCCCTGGTGCCAAAAAGGTTGGGGACCACTGCTCTAACAGGTGGAGCCAGAAGAGACTGAGGTCAGGTCAAAAGGGCTATGGGAATAGGTGGCAAGAAGCAATGAAGAGTGAGTAATGAGGCCACCTGTCACAGGAGGTGTTGAAGTATTAGCCGGTGCATCCTTTTGATCCGATGTTCGCCCATCCCACCTCCCTTCTCATGCCCTGCCCACATGTTCTTTCTTAGAGTCTTCCTCCACAGCTGACATACTCTTTATCCTTCAGAATCCAGCTCCAGACATCCCATGACCAGGAAGCTTTTGGGGACCTCTTGTCCCTCCTCTTGGTGCTCACACTGTTGCCAGCATATTCTCTGTATGAAGCAACCTGTCCCTGCAGGGAAGCTTTCCAGCTGCGATCTCTGGTCCTGGAGGAGGGAGCACCGCGGGCGAGCTACCTGCCCTGGCTCTGGATGTTCATCTGCAAAGCTGCCCCGCTGGCCCATCCGATCCTCATAGGTTTGATTCTCTTTTGAGTCTTCCCTGTTTGTATGCTCACTGGTATTAAGGACAGGGCACTCAAATAAGGAGCGAACTGAATTTAATTAATTAAACTGAATTTAATTCCAAAACCAAGGAGTCCTATTCTAAGTTCCTACTCTAAAATGAAATTGTGAAAATTTAAGTATCAGGTGTGGTTGCCTTATCAAGATGGCTTATTCACCTATTCCATGCCTGTTTAACAGGTATTTATTAAGTTCATACAGTGGTGAAGCCACAAATAAGCATTTGAACAAGAGACTAATTTGACCAGAGCAGCCAATCAGCAACTGTTATATAGGATGAACTAAAGCAAAGAGATTTGTTAAAAAGGACAGCAAAACTGTTCAGGCCAGATAAAAGTCAAGAGCTTTAAAGTGTCAACTGTAAGATAGTGTGGTCAAGTCAGGGTGGGGTCAACTATAACTAGTTGAAAGAGACTTAACTGCTTCGTGTTTCAGTTTCCTCATCACCACCACAATAATACCTAACACTGGTATGGGGTTGGTTTCAGGATTAAATTCAGGAAATGAAGGCATACAGACTGGGTCTATGTACATATTTCTTTCATTTTTGCTGCATAAATAGCACATGTTCATAAGAGTAAAGACAGGCTGAGACACATTCAGTCAAACCTAACAATTTCAGTGTTTTGTTTGCTACTGAATTATGGACTGTAGCTTAATTCCAATGTTCCTAATTAAAACATACTATTTGATTCCCTCCCCGAATAGAATTCATTAACAACTTGTACTTACATCTCTTATGTCACACATTTGGGTCCACGTGAAGACTTGGTGTGGAGGTGGATAAACGGTGTAATGTTTTCTTTCTTCTGCAACAAATCCCATTAGCTGATTTAAAGATAAACTAGACTTAAAATCAGACTCTCACTGGAAACCATACGAATTCAGTAAGAAAGCTAATGCAAGTTATTTGAAGCACCATCTAAAATCCAAAAAGATTTTATATTCAAATTCTTTAAAACAAAACAAGAATTGCGCCCACACCCAGTTGCTCAATCACATCAATTTCATGCTTTAATTTCCTGAGGAAGCCACCCCACACACACTTTTTTTTTTTAAAGGCCATTTCATTCGGTTCGGCTGGCGGTTTTATTAAGCCAGCATTTCCTGGAAAGTAAAGCACTTGAAAGAAACCGTGATATCTCACAGTCTAACAACTTTAACCAACGTTGGGACTGAAAACATCATGGCTTTGTTTTATTTACCCCCTTTGCGTAAAAAGGACGTTGAAGGAGGGAAAGAAAACAGGAACCCATGGAAGCCACGTCCTGTCATCGTGGACTTGGGCTGCTACTGCGCTAACAGGACAAAGGGCCAGCGGCCTCCACGTTTACCCCTGTGCAAGGTACAAGCACCCACACTTGCCTTTATAAAATATGGTTTCCCGAATTCCCCGCTGAGTTGCTTCTTCCAACTCTCACCGAAGCCCACGGGCACGTTGCGGGCCGCGAGCCTGAGCAGGGCCGCGGCCTTGTTCCTCTGGATGCGGACCAGCTGCTCCGGGCTCAGCGGCGAGGAGGGCGGCGTGCCGGGCTCGTCCTGCCCGGCCCGGGCCTTCTTGGCGGGGCTGGCCTGCAAGGGGTCCCCGCAGAGGCGGGTCACGAGCTGCAGCGGCCCTTTTCCAGGCGCCTGCAGCTTCCGGCCCAAACCCAACAGCCCACGGCAGAAGATGCCCATTTGCCGAGCAGGTCGGAGCAAAACCGGACACTGGGAGCCCAGGGCTAAGCCCGGCCCGGAAATCTGCAGTTTGGGACTAAAATGGCGCGGGGAAAGGGTCTGGGGGATCCGCGGGAAGGGGGACCCAGCCGGGAGGCGCCCCGCCCCCGCCGAGCCCGCCACTAGCGCGTCCCCACGCGATCATTTCGCGGCAAAAACGCTCCCCCCAGGATCCCACCCCTCTCCCTCCTCTGATTGGACGGCATGCCGCGCGGGGCGGGCCGGCGGCGCGCCGATTGGTGCGGTGGACCGCGAGGCTCGTCCCCATTGGCCGGCCCCTCAGCATGGCGGCCGATGAGGGACGGCGGCGGCTATTTTGAACACGTGGAAGCTGTTTTGAACGCCGGGCCCCGGTTTGCCGAGCCGGCGGCGCGCTCCTGCACCCCTTCGGTCGGGCGGGGCCCACAGCTTCCCTTCCCCCTCCCCGGCTCCTCCGCCCCCGGCGCCCGAAGCAGTCTGCACCGCGACTCACCGCCGCATCCCCGCTCTCCTCAGCTAAGGCCGCCACGCCGGTCCCCAGGCCGGCCGGCTCGGGGCTGCGAGAACGTCGCTTCCTGGCGGGGCTCGGGGAGAAGAAGGAGTAGAGCGTCTTCTGGCCGATCATCCCGGAGCCGAGGAGGGAGCGAACACGCGCCGCCCGGGGACCAGCGAGGCTTGCGCTGGCTGTGGCGATCCGAAATTGGCGCCAAGCGGCCGCGCATGCTCCGAGCGGGGGGTTTTGCTGGGGACAGGGGGCGGCGGAGCGCCCAGTGCGCATGTGCTGTGCGGGGGCTGCCGCGCAACGCCCCCGGGGCGAGGTGGGGCTTGCCATGGTGCCGGGGGCTTACTCTTTCATTCATTTGTGCCACTGGATCCAACTCTGCCTTTTGGAAAGTCCCAACACCTCTTAGCTGTAAAAAGAAAAGTACCTGCCCCTTAGGTGTGTTATGGGAGTGAGATGAGCAATCTAATAGTCTGGGTTGAGCTCTTACGTGCATGATCTCACCCAATTCTTAAAACCTATTTTACTGAAGACAAGCTAAGGCTTAGAGCAGCCAGACATTTTGCTTAACCTATAAAGTTTGGGGAGACTTTCATCGAGGTCATGGAGGCTAAGCTCCTGATTCATCCTCCAAATGTCACCGCCTTATGCCACCCCTTCCCCCACCGTACACCTAGCTCCTTTCGGTTCTATCTCCAAAATACATCTCGAATTCAACTGCTGCTCTTCCATCTCCTGGCGACAATCCCAGCTGGTCTTCTCTTTCCTAGGGAGGGATTGTAACAGGGAATGGCCTGGGAAAAAAAAGGCAAAAATATTTTCTGTCTCTTTAACACATCCTGCACTCCTTTTTGAGAACTAAAGCCTGCATCCCTGCCTCAGGCCAGTGGTTGGGAGGGGCAGGGTAAGTCTTTTGTTATTTGTGCAACCAGAGATGGCTCAGCCCCTCCCTGGTAAAGGGTGGAGGTCAGGGACTTATCTTCAGTTTAGATGGGACCATCCGAATGGTCAACTTTAGTTGAACTGTAATTGCCTGAAGCTGAGAACCCATCCTTTAAAAGCTCTGTATTTCTGCTCATACGAGGATGGAGGCGTTTCAGACTGGAGTCTCTATCCTCCTCCTTTGCTGGCAAAGTAATAAAAAATATCCCTTTCTTTCCTCTCCTCAAACCACTTGTCCTTGTTCTTCTGATTGGGCCTCATAGACAAGTGCCTGAGCTTTCGGTAACAGGATCTTTTTACATCAGGACAATCGGGTTAAAACCCTTCTGTGGTTTCCAAACAGGCTTAGAGTAAAACCCCAGCTTCTTACCCAGCCTGTAAGGCTGCTTCCTTCTCTGACCAAATCTTCCTTCCCTACTACGGAATCCAACTTCCAGAACATTTGCTGGACACACCCAGCTTGTCCCCCTTCACACACCTGCGCACACTGTCCCCGATCAGGTCCGGGCTGAAATCCCTTCTCCTACTGCCCCGCTTTCTAGCTCCTCGCTCTATTTATAGCTGTTACCCTATATAAAATTCTCTTATTTATTCTTTCCTTGTTTATTCTGTCCCTGTCTCCAAAGTGTAACCTGGGCGAGGGCAGGAGCATTATCCTTCTCGTTGCTGGGGTGTCCCGGTGCCTAGGACGAGGAGCAGACGTGCAAAAAGAGAGAGAAGCTCATAATTGAAAATCATCTGCCTTTACAGACACTTTGAAAAACAGTTCAGCTGTTTTGTATAAAGTTAAACGTTCACTTAGCACGTGACCCAGCCATCCCATTCCTCGGCATTTACCCAAGTGAAACGAGAAGCAGTATTCACACAAAAGCTTGTACATGAATGTTTATAGCGATTTTACTCACAATTGCTTAAAACTGGAAACAATCCAAAAGCCCCACTGGCACGTGGTACTGGCTACTGTGTGAATTGTAGGATGGAATACTACCCAACGGCAAAAAGGACCAAACAGCTGATACAAAAAATATGTATCTTAAAAGCAGTGTGCTTAAGTGAAAGAAGTCAGACACAAAGGCTATATATTGTATGATTCTACTTATATAAAATTCTGGAAAAGGCAAGGTTATAGGTTGCCGAGGCTGGGTGAGGGAGAGAGTTAACTAACAGGCTGAAGGAGTTTTGTGGGTGATGGAACAGTTCTAGATCTTGATTGTGGTAGTGGTCATACAATATTGTACATTTGTCAAAATGTGCATTACTATGAACTAAGACGCTTCGAAACAAAGCCCCAAATCTCGTAGGAGTTTCATTCCAATGGAGGGAGATAGGAAGTAAATAACACTTAGGAGCAACAATCGAAACTCACATTATTTGGAGCACAGTAGCACTTCTCCCACGTCCTGTCATTTAATCTTCACGGCACTCTCATGACATAGGTGTTGTAGTCCCCACTTTCCGGATGAGGCCATTCAAGCCCAGAGAGGTTAAGTGACCTGTGAGAGCCCACACAGCTACAGTGGAGACAGAAACAAAAGCCATGGGGTCTGACTGCAGAACTCATGTTACCACCAGCGACAATATGCGGTTCCCCAGCTCCGTCCGGACACGAAGGTAACCCTCGATGAGATGTGACACCAAATAATAGTTCTCTTTTTTTATTATTTTTTCTTTTTATTTTTTGTATTCTTTTTATTTTTCCTTTTCTACCTGAAGCTGAATGTAAAAATAATAGTTCTCAAACCATAGATGATCCTTGACAGCTGCAGAACACATGTTAAACCGGAACACGCAATGCTTGCAACGCATCGAGGGAGCCAGCAGGTGGCGCCGGAAGACCGCGGCGCTGCTTGTTTTGCAGACGTGCCTGCGCGTCCCAGCGTGCCCCGGAAGTCGACGCGGAAGCCGAGCTGTGGGTGCGTGTTTTTCCCGCCTCCCAGGGCCCTTCTAGGGTGTTTGCAGGACTCCCAGCTGTGCCGCTGCAGTCTGCGGTATTGAAGAGAACCCTCGCCACCCCCAACCCACGCACGTGCTACCGTTCTTACTGCCAGAACTGTGTTTGCCCTTGTTTAACTGGTTTGCATTTAGGTGCTGAATCATATCATTTGAGTACCTCTGCCTACCCGTTTTAATACCGGCGGGGGGCGGGGCGGCCAGTTATCCCTCCCCATTAACGGGGTGGGCAGGAGCTAGCCTGCTTTTCTGGGTGACTTTCCTGGGCTTCTTGGGCAAACCCATTCCCCTCTCTGGGCGTCAGTTTCCCCCTTTGTAAAATGAGGGCTTGGCTTGTAGATTCCAAATTTGGTTGTGGCATGTGAATTCCCAGGGGAGAGAGCTTTCAAAATTCAGAAATTTGGGCGCGGAGCGCAGGCATCTGGGTTTTTGCAAGCTAGCCAGCTGATTGTGATGCACAGCCAGGTGTGGGAGACCCTGGACCGGATTGTCCCCAGGGGTCCCCTCCAGCTTTACTGTCCTCTACTTCCTTTCTAGGACATGGATTTAATTTTTAAAATGGCAACTTAGGAATGTTGCTGTGGAACCACTTTGATGAACAGAGTTTTGCACTGGGGACAAAACCTGGGCGATCTCTTTGCCTTGCCAGTGACGTCCATTTCTTTCCTGTGGGGAGACAGGATGGACAGATTCCTGGTGAAGGGGGCGCAGAGGGGCCTTTTGGGAAAGGGGGAGGAGCAAGAGCAGACCGGAGAGGTGCCAGTCATGTTGGGAGATGAGGAAAGCGCAAGGAAGAGGCCCAGGAGAGAGACCCTGGGGAGTGGAGTCCACCTGGAAGGGCCCAGCTGGCGGCACATTCGGGCGGAGGGCCTGGACTGCAGTTACACCGTCCTGTTTGGCAGAGTTGAGGCGGACGAGATTCTCCGAGAGCTGGAGAAAGAAGTGGAATATTTTACAGGTAAGCAGAGCACTGTGTGTGTGTGTGTTGGAAGGCGTGTTTGATAAAACTAATGGTCTTCTGTTTGGAGAAAGCTGAACTCAGGAACCGTTGATTACTGATGGGTTCAGTAATGGATTCAACAAATGTTCTCTGGGCACCTCTGGGCCAAGCAGCCTGTTACCGTAGGTGCTTGGGATACAAACTTGAAAAATACAGGCTTGCCTGTCTCTTGGGAGCTGACAGCTGATGAAAGTGAATGTCCACCTGGCTACTGATTGGCGCCACCGGGGAAAGTTAAAAACAAAAATCATGCAGGGTTCTACCAATTGAATCAGAATAGCTAGAAGGTGAGCATCAGTGTTTTTTTTTTTTTTTGAGACAGAGTCTCACTCTGTTGCCCGGGCTAGAGTGCCATGGCGTCCGCCTAGCTCACAGCAACCTCAAACTCTTGGGCTCAGGCGATCCTCCTGCTTCAGCCTCCCGAGTAGCTGGGACTACAGGCATGCGCCACCATGCCCGGCTACTTTTTTCTATATATTTTTTTAGTTGGCCAATTGATTTCTTTCTATTTTTAGTAGAGACGGGGTCTCACTCTTAGGCTGGTTTCGAACTTCTGACCTTGAGAGATCCTCCCGCCTCAGCCTCTCAGAGTGCTAGGATTACGGGCGTGAGCCGCCACGCCTGGCCGGGCATCATTGTTTTTAAAAAGCTTCCAGGTTATTCTAATGTGCGACCAGGGTTAGAATCACTGGTCTCGAAGGGGAGATGGCAGATAACCAGGTAATTCCTCTACACCTGTGGTTCTCAATATCCTCTGCAAGATTGTTGCTTTTCAGAACTGATTGCTGGGCCCCACCCTGCAGTTTTATATCTAAGGAGTTTCCAGGCGATGCAGATGCTGCTGGTTGGGGGACCGCACTTTGAGAACTGCTGCTCTCCCCTGTGATGAGTACACAGGGATCTGGTCAAGCCACTTCGGAAGGTGTAGAAAAACCCACAGGAGACCCCAGCCTGTAGCCTGAGCCGTGTGAGCCCCACCCTTCGTGGAGCCATAGGCCCTTAGTCCTCACAGTTGGCAAAACCACCCTAGCGTGTAAACTAACTTCATCGTCCTCTTTATCTGCTCCTATTGTAGTTAAGGCAATTAAGTTACAATATTTAATTAAAAAATAGCCTGGGACTGTGTTTCTCTAAGTGTAGGACAAGAGTCACTGTTCTTGAAAATTTGGGGCAGTCGACATTTTCATGAAATCTGAAGGAAAAAAACTGGGGGCAAACCACAATAACTTTTGAGGAGGGGGTCCTCAGCAGGGTGTTAAATTACATTGAATGACACAAGGAAGTGTTCTTCCCGTTTTACTTCCCTTCCAATCCTGAATACCCAGGGAGTGTGTGTGTTGGGCACTCACCTGCCTGGATCTCTGGGGGCTCAAGAGGGATGGAACTGCCTTGTTTCATCTGCACAGGTGCGCTGGCCAGGGTCCAGGTGTTCGGGAAGTGGCACAATGTGCCAAGGAAGCAGGCGACATACGGCGACGCTGGGCTGACCTACACGTTTTCAGGCCTTATGCTGTCTCCCAAGCCGTGGATCCCAGTTCTGGAGCGTGTCCGGGATCGTGTCTCTGGGGTGACTGGACAGACTTTCAACTTCGTGCTTGTCAACAGGTGACGCCCTACCTGTTCAGTGGACTAAATTTTATAAAACTTCTTGTCTCCTCCAAAAGGAAGGGTTTAGAATCCCACCTTGTTTTGTTCCTTTGTACAACAAATCATTCTTTGGTGCACAAGGGGTGTGATCGTGGTGGCACGGTGCCAGCAAAGCCAGTCTTCTTGGCGCTCGAGAGGTGATGAACTCCTGAACAAACAGCTGAACAAGATAATTTCAGACAGCGAGAACTGCCCTGAAGAAAATTAAACAGGCCAATTTGACTGAGAATAGCTGAGAGGAAGGGGTTTGGGTTTGGGGAGGGGTTTCTCAGTGGCAGCATTACTAACGTCTTGGGCCAGATCTTTCTTTGTCGTGGGGGCTGCCTTGTGCATTGTAGGATGCTGAACACATCCCTGTTCTCCATCCCTAGCGTCTGTCCCCTGGGGGCAGAATTGCCCTGGTTGAGAACCCTAGGAATAGGGTGGTTAGAGGAGGACCTCTGAGGCAGTGACATTTGAGCATGATGATAACGAAAGGGAGGGCATGAGCCACAGACATCTGGAGAACAGCAGAGGGGAGCTTGGAGTGTCTGCGGAGCAGAAATCCTGCTGCTATGGCCAGAAAGCAGTCAAGAGGGCCAAAAGGGTATGTGAGATGAGCTCAGGTGGGCAGGGGCCAGGATGCCCAAGGACTGTGGACTTTATTCTAAGTGTAGGGAGAAATCATTTCATGTGATAATGGTTTACATATGCAAATCAGGGAAAGTCATGATTTTAGCTTTTGGTGTTAGTTTTAAACTAACATGAACACATGAACAAATAGGACTATGTAACAGTGAAGATGCTTTCAGGGTCGACTCATTTATAGAAGCGGCTAAGGACCCTCAGCCCTTGCAGATACACAGCAGGGACCGCCGTTTCACACTGTAAGAAAACAAGGAGTCTGCAGCATCGGTGAGTTTTGGGACAGGGTCGTTTTTATGAGCTGTGCTCGTTCTCTCGTGGCAGGTACAAGGATGGCTGTGACCACATTGGGGAGCACCGAGATGACGAAAGGGAATTGACCCCTGGGAGCCCCATTGCCTCTGTCTCCTTTGGTGCCTGCAGGGACTTCATCTTCCGGCATAAGGACTCTCGAGGGAAAAAGCCCTCCCGCAGGGTGGAGGTGGTCAGGCTGCAGCTGGCCCACGGAAGTTTACTTATGATGAACCACCCGACCAACACTCACTGGTATCACAGTCTTCCCGTCCGAAAGAAGATTCTGGCTCCACGGGTCAATTTGACTTTTCGTAAAATTCTGCCTACTAAGAAATAAAAATGTTTTTAATGGTTAGTACTTCAGTTTTCTTTTTCCCTTTCTACGAGGGAGCTGGCATTTCCTTTAGCAACAGGGAACACAGAAAAGGTTTAAAGTGTAGGGTTTGTTACATAACGATGCAGAATTCAGAAAGAGGATGTCTGTATCAAATCAGTAAATCATGTAAGAATACCAGTTGATTTTTTTCCTAACAAAATGATTCTTTTATTGCTATAATACACAGCAGATACAAAAGTACCTTTAGCAAATACATAAATCAGCACTTATTATGGCATAAACTACTAGTCTAACTTAGGTTTTCTCAAAAAGAAGCTTACTTTGTAAATAATTTAATACTAGAAATCAGATTATTTGGCTGCTACTTAATGCCTAATAATTTACAAAATGAGGAAGTCAGCTTTAAGAAGTCAGGTTAAGAGACCTTGCACAGATATTTTTCACATTTACTATCTTGGCTCAAACCCTGGCCTCTGATCAAAGAAAGATCTGCTTACAACCACGTGTTCCAAGGCTTATCTCCTTTCATCTATCTCTGTAATGGCAGAATTCAAAGAGTAGGCAGTGGCAGAACAGCAGTTACTCAAAGCTACAACTTTGCAGTGCACTCTAAGGTTACACAATTGGGCGTTTTCCACCAGACTTGGGTATGACAGGTGTGTTTATTTCAGCATCAAAGCCAAGGTCCGAGTGGGTCAGCGATGACTGGATCAGACGGTTCAAGCTGCTCCTTTCACACTGATGCCCGTGGCCTGGAGAACCTTCACAGTATATTCTACTGGGAGCGACAGTTACTGAGGCCTCAGGATGCGCCGAGGGCCCTGTGGAATGGTGATCACCTGGGCTTCTTGCACTCTGAGCTGACACCAACGCATTGTCAGGAAGTGGCCACCAGCTCGCCTCCAGCACAGGAAGCACAGTTCTTAGACTTACCTCAGGTGACCTTTTGGAAAGACCTGATTCTAAATCTTACAGAGTTTGAATTTGGTATCCTTTTTTTGTAGAATTAAAAATCTAGCTAAAACATAGGTAACTACTGTGTCATCAGAATTCCTTCGGCCCTGGGTTACATTCACGAGGGAAGAAAACACTCAACATACTCTCGATTAGGCTACTGGAGATGATGAATAGATTTAGAATATGGACCTATAACAAAATGGCAGTACTAGATGTCAGCTGTAGTTATGAGTTTTAAAGTCAGAAGCGGCTTGCTTTTTGTGGAAAGCGCTGGATTTTGGAGGTCATCGAGTCTAACCTTTCCCTTTACAAATGAGGAAACTGAGGTCCAGAAGACATGAGTGCCCTTCCTTCCTAAACCAGCTTCCAACTCTAGGCAGGGATTGTCTTTTTACACAGCCCAAAGCTCCTACTCATAAAGTTTAAGAGCTCTGCACGGGCGATAAAGAGATGATAACAACCGTCCACAGTGGATCGTTGTATAATAATTTTCTACAGAGCGGAGGAATCAGGTGTTGCATGGATACTGCTCAATTCTGGCTATTCACATAGTTTTATAATATTCTATCATTACATCTTTTAGCCCAGTATACAAAAGATAATAGCAACAAGTAAGCATTTGCTTACAACTGACAAAGTAGTGAAAGAATTTCCCCAGGGGAAAGATTTGGCAGATGAGCCTTTACGACATAGAAAGAATCCAAAGATTAGAAAAGGCATACAAAACAGGGAAAAGAGGTGTTCTTTAGGCATCTTTTAACTGTCCCTTTGCTACCCTTTTGAGTAACTTGGAAGGACCATTTCAGAGTGCATGTGCTACCAAAGCAATCAAAAATGAAAGGCACTTTTTCTTCTAAATTGTTGCCTTTAATAATTTCACTAATTCTTGTCAACAGTTTTTATGGGCCTGCTTATTAAAAATAAAATCTATGCTGAGATGTCAGAGGATTAGACAAAGGTAACTCCCCTCTGTGAACACCTGACATATCACAATGTGGAAAAGGTGGCTTCCGGAATCTGCTTTCTTGTAATTACCTGCATCAGATGAATAAAAAGACGCTCCAGACATAATGAATGCTTTCCCATCACGACACTCCTCCCAGTGCACGCCGGCGGCGCTGTTCAGGGAGCCTGATTTGGTACGAGTTGGGGCCACCGGCTCCCGGGTGGAGCCTGCTCTTAGAACACACTGGAAAGCTGAAGGGCTCTACTGGGGCTGCTTGCGCACACACAGCAAGCACAGTTCTGCTTTTGTCCTGGGCGGTTGTGACAGTGCCATCAGCTCTAGCCTAGGGGCCGGGGCACAGTCACTCTTCAGACTTGTACTCCTGACTCTGGTGCTGCGCCCTGGAGAGGACGCGCTCGTAGAACAGCAGGTACGCGCTGGAGGACAGGACCTCCTGCAGGCTGGCCTTGCGGACGGCGTCGTCGGAGACCCACAGCCACTGGTTGCTGGTTGAGAGAGGGTTCTTGGCTGAAGGCGGGGATCGTCGGTAAGTGACAAAGTGTCCAGAGTGCATGTCTCCGTGGTGGACGACAACTGCCATCAGCCGGAAGAGGTATGTGGATGAGCTGAATGACAGAACAAATGCCAGTGGTTTACAGATACGATAAAAAAGGCTTCACAGGCAGAAGCAGAATCCTAGATGTTAACAAGGGATTGAGACAATGGTACATCCATGCAATACCATGCAACATCATGATACAATTCCACATTTGCTGGCATGGCAAGATGTCCGTTCTATAAGTATATGTGTATTGTATTTATACGGATGTTTGTATCACATGAATACACATGTACAGGCATATTGTGTGTATGACTGTACACACACTTGATATGGTGGATGACTCTAAAAATGTAATTGGTTTTCTCTAGGTGGTATCCCAAGAAATTTAAAATTTTTCTCTCTATCCTTTATACATACATACTTACATACACATATGTATATGTAAATTATATGTGCTTTTTATTTTTAAAGTGAGTTCCATGGTGGACAAAAATAAATGAGAATGTGCAATAGTGAAATTCTACCTTAAAATTAAAGAAAAAATGAATCTCTAAATTTTCATTCATTCATCTCTGTGAAAAGCTAATTTTAGAAACGAAGAGAAGCTGCAGCCAAATGAAGAACATGCTTCACCTGTAGTCAGGAACGACCGGGAGTGGGAAGGGCACCGGAGCTGGCAGGGATGGCAATAAGGACGGGGAGCAGGCGCCATTCATAAAAATTTGTGTTTTGGGGGCCCCTGGCTGATTCAGAACTGCAGGAGAAAAAGGTCAGCGTTAGTGAAAACTAGCGGTGGTTCTGGGTAAACGAAACATGGTTTTGATCACCTTGGAAAGTAACTTGGAAGGCTACAAAGCAAAAAAATACTTCATTTTGTATTATATTGATTCATAATATTTCCTGCCTTTTTGTTCCTGACTGTCCTAATCTCAAATAGGAAAAGCATATCTAGCTCCAGGTCTACCGCTAACCTTGACAACTTTGTGAATCTTTGAGGTTCCCATCCCTCTTTGCTAACAAAATGTATCAAAGTTAAGCACTAATTTACTGGCTTTTGACCTGAACCAAGGTTTCTTAACCTTGGCATTATTAATATTTTGGGCTGGACCATTTTCTTTGTTGTAGGGGGATGTGCTATACATTATAGGGTGTTAAGCAGCATCCCTGGCCTCTCCCCTCGAGATGCCAGCAGCATCCCTCCCCACAGTTTTGACAACCAAAAGTGTCAACAGACATTGTCCGATGTCCCCTGGGAGGCAAAACTGCTCTGTGTTGAGAACCACTAATCTAAACATTCTCTTTTCTTTCATTCTGTCAGCTTCTAAGAATACCAACACGTAACAGAATTCATAAATGTTTATGGATGTAGAGAAAATAATTAAGGTGATATTTACATGTCTTTCCCTTTCAAATGTCATATTTGGGGACCTTTATGTAGCAAGTAGTTCACTGTTGGCATCTTTAACCACAGCCAGCATGCTCTGAATTACAGTGGACCTGTACCCCAGTCCGGGAGAGGAGGAAGCTAGGGTGAAGAGGTCTTTGTTGTTTTGAGGGGTTCATTTTGTTTTTTTAATGATATGGGGTCTCGCTATGTTGTCTAGGCTGGTCTTGAACTCCTGGGCTTAAGCGATCCTCCTGCCTCAGGGGCAGGAATAGCTGGAACGACAGGCATGCACCACCATGCCCAGCTAATTTATTTTTAGTTGTCCAGCTAATTTCTTTCTATTTTTTTTTTTTTTT
>VBSM01003044.1:10215331-10230948 GCA_008086735.1 Cheirogaleus medius
CGGCCTCCCAGAGAGCTAGGATTACAGGCGTGAGCCACCGCGCCCGGCCGGTACAGCTGCTTTGGTAAATAGTCTGGCAGTTCCTCAAAAGGTTAAACAAAGAGTTATCATAAGAGCTAGCAATTCTACTCCTAGGTATACACTCAAATGAAACGAAAACATATGTCCACATAAAAACTTGTACATAAATATTCACAGCAACATTATTCTTAATAGCCAAGAAGTGGAAACAATCCAAATGCCCATCAACTGATGAGTCGATAAACAAAATGTGGTATATCCATGCAATGCTGTATTATTTGGTAACAAACAGGAATGAGGTACTGATATATGCTACAACGTGGAAGAACCTTGAAAATATTATGCTGAGTGAGAGAAGCCAGACACAAAAGGCCACATATGGTATGACCCCATTTCTATGAAATGTCCAGAACAGGCAAAGCCATAGCGACAAAGGGTAGCTTAGTGACTGCCAGGTGATGGGGGGATGGGGAGGACAGGGAGAGACGGCTAACGGGTATGGGTTTGGGGGCAGGGGGAGGTAATGAAAATGTTCTAAAATTGATTGAGGTGACAGTTGCACAATTCTCTACTTTTGTATAATGTTGGAAATTTTCCATAATAAAAAATTATTTTAAAACTTTAAAAGCAAAAGCAAAAAAAACACACCCCAGCCCTAGAATCTGTGGTGTCTACTGTGAGCATAGACCCAACCTTAGCACTTGAAATCCTGCCAGTCCACAATAGGTCTGCTGGTCTTGGAGCAGAAGATGACATCTGAGGATCAGATGACATGTTGGCACCGACCAAAGTGGGGCGGTCAGTCCACTAAGTGTGCAGAGCCCAGGCAATCACAAACGCCATTGACCGATGTCAGTCCACACTCCCTGGGTCCTCTCATGAATCCTACCTTAAAAGAAAACCTCACTGGGAAATATCAAGTACTGGTATTGTATTTACCTGGTGTTCACAGTGTTTGCAGACCATATTACTAGTGAGTCTTCCGTGAAAAGGATGTTGAGACTTCCAGTGATTGGACGTGGGGTGAGGTGACCCTGGAATGCAAAACATCTTTTGATATGTCACTTGTAGCCCTTTGGCACCAACCTCAAAATTCACCCTCCTTTTTAGTATGTGGTAGAAACTCCCTTTTGGGAAAAAATGTTCTTGAAAACTATACTGAAATAGTTTCCCTCATGGACCTCCATCCAAAAGACATCCCATTTCTTCACAGGAGAATTTATATAGATCTCTACATGGGGTTTCTGTGTAATGGGTACACAGAGTCACATTTGTGATTAGTAACATCTTTTTATAAATACATGCTTAAAATGTTTGAGATATCAAAAGAAAGATAGCACAAGTGAACATTCCATAAAGCGAGATAAACTTCCGAAATAATAATAAGCAAGTTCTGAAGAACTGGGATTTTTCCTTGGCTAGGGGCGGGGTTAGTGGAACAACCACCAGTGAGAAATACAGGCTCTGGAGTCGGCAGCCCTGGGCTTGGCCTGGGCTCTGCTTCTTGTTAGCTCCGCCAACCTGAGAAGTCATTTCATCTCCGTAAGCCTCAATTTGCTGGCAATGTGGATAATTACTATCCCATTATCCCTAGTATCATCCACTTCATAGAGTTATGAAGCTTAAATGAGATATTACAATGGCTGGTACACTGTATGGGCTCAAAAATATTTGTTCCTATTACTACTAATGCACAAAGGAAGTGATGTGTTAATTTTTTTTATTATTATTTAAGAAAACAATGATTTCCTCTTGAGGACTGTGATAATTTGGGGTAAAAGTTGGCCAAAGTGGAAACACTAAGGACACAACAGATTCAGCTTATTAAGTTCTTCCCAGGATCAATTCAAGAAGGTAAAGAGAAAGCCCTGTTTGAAGCACAAATAAGTCCATTTAGAAGAAACTGAGCAGGGCTGGGAGGAGAGGGAACACCAAGAAAATCATCTGGAGCTGTTTCCAAAACACAAGTTCCTTTGCAAGTATATCACAGTTCAAGCTGTCTTAGATAGCACCAGAAAAAAAAAAAAATCTTTTTAAAACAAGCACATGGGGGAGGGGGGGCATGGGCAATATACGTAACCGTAATATTTGTACCCCCATAATATGCTGAAATAAAAAAAATAAAAATAAATAAATAAATAAATAAAACAAGCACATCATCGTCATATCTAAAAAGCACACATCTTAAGTGTTACATTTCAATAGAAAACAACTACCTCTTGTGCGGCAGGTTATTTGTTTGGGAGTTATTTCTGACTGCTGCTGTAGGGGGAGAAAAGAAACAGACTGAAAAAGCCTATTATAGCCCCTTTTATCACCCTCACCCCACCCCTAAATCTTACAAGTCTCTGTGCAGAGTGCACCACTAAAAATCAACATTTAACAAAGCCCATGTTTCTAAAAGTAGCCTTAATTATCCACTCTGGTTGTTTACTGTGCATATTCCTTCATGGAATGCAATGGAAACATATTTCCTCTCTCTCTAGACTATTTCCCTCTTTATTGGTTAACTTTTATCAACTTCCCAAATATTTATACTGTTACAGGGAAATGAGGACTCATTTAGCATTTCTATGTTCCCTCGTTCCCCTCTATTAAGTAGGAAAAAATAATATATTCTTTCTTCTCAAAGCCAACACAAATTGCTGCAATGAATCATTTTAAAGAGCCCTGACATCCCTAACCGAAGTCACCAACTGCAGAGTATGTAATAGTTTAAGACCTGCCCTTGGCTTCATTCCCACTTCTGATTTTTATTGAATCTTACTTTTGAGTTTAAGGTTGTACAAAGATTATACTCGCAGTTCCTACACTTATTAAATATGCACAAGTTGCACTGAATGTATTGAAAATGTTAATAGTTTACCTCCAGGGAATGCACATCAAACAAATGTGTGACCCGTGGCTGGCGGTCTCGCTCATCTTCCAGTGACGAGGTAATGACATGGAATAATTCGTGAGCGTCCTGTCAAAGGGCAAAGCATTCTTCAGAGAGGCCCGCTGGGGCAAGGGCAGTATCGGAACCAGCCCGTGCAGACCACCAGCTAATGTGGGCAGAGCGTGCTGCCTACATTCTCAGGGCCAGCTCATGAAATGGAAACAGTTCTGTCCTGGAGTCTAGACACTGTCACAGATAAAGACTCCCCACTGAGAGGCCCAAGGGAAGAGAGGATGGGGGAACGCAGGGTGGCTGCCTTTCTGCCAGTGGTCCCTGAGCCTGCTTTAGCCATACTGAGATGGTCCATGACCTCCACTCCACCTGATTCCAAAGGATGACTTCTTTTTTTTTTTAACTGTGGTAAAATGCACATAACATAAACTTTACCATCTTAACCATTTTTACATGTCTAGTTTTATGGCATCAAGTACATTCGCGTTGTTGTGCGACCATCACCACCATCCACCTTCAGAACTATTTTCATCTTCCCCAACTGAAACCCCATCCCCATTAACTCCCCACTCCCCACTCCTGCCTGCAGCCACCGTTCTACTTTCTATCTCTGTGAATTTGACTACTCTAGGTATCCCAGATGAATGGAATCACACAGTATTTGTCCTTTTGTGATTGGCTTATTTCAGTTCGAATGATGTCCTGAAGTTTCATCCATTTGTAGCATATTGCAGGATTTCCTCCTGTTTTACGGCTGAATGGTATGTCACTGTATAAAAATTTTGTTTACCTATTCATTCATCGATGGACACTTGGACTGCTTCTACCTTTTGGCTACTACAAATAATACTGCTATGTACATGAGTGACAAATATCTGTGTCAGCCTCTGCTTTCCAATCCTTCGGGCTGTACCACAAGTGGGACTGCTGGATCCAGTGGCAGAGGACTACACTTTAAGGATCAGCTCCAACAGCTCTTTCCTGAAAGCCAAAGCCACCCCTCCCTCTTCCTGGAGGGACAGGGTCTCTGGTCTCTCTTCCCCTGGGCCCTCCACACAGTCACCAGAGTGGCCTTTTAGAGGCAGATGACTTTGCTCTTCTGCTTTCAGCCTTCCAAAGGATTTCACTGCCAGAGTAAATCCACCCTTCTTACCTGACCTACAAAGCCCCTGTCCAAGGGCCCAAGGTTCCCCCTAGAACTTTCCTCCTCATTCACACGGCCCTGGCCCCTGGCCTCTTTTGCATTCCTTGAACACACCAAGCTTATTCCCATTGCAGGCTGTGCTCAGACCTTCTTCGCACGGCTGCCTCCTTCTCCTTCCTCAGGTCTGTGCTGACAGCGCTCTCCTCAGGGAGGTACTCCGTGATCAACTATCCAAACCCCTCCAGCCCAGCCTGCCCCCAGCCAATTCGGCAGCAGTCCTGCAGGCTCTACCCCAACAAATCCCTGCGGCCTCTCCGGCTCCCCTGCCTCAACCCATCACAGCTGTGCCATCTCAGGCCCGAACAAAAGCAGCCGCCTCCCACCTTTCTTCTCAGCTTCCGTTCTTGCCCGCACAGCCTTCCTTTTCAAACAAAAGTCAGATCAAACCAGGCTTCAGTTTAAAGCCCTCCAGCGGCTCCTGCCGCACACACAATAAAAGCCTGACTCCCGCCCCCGACCCGGACCTCCCAGGCCTTGCACAATCTGCTCCCTGCCAAACTCCACCATTGCCCTCCCCGCCCTGGCCTCCCTGCCATTGTCCACATGCCACAGCCATACAACCGGCCCCAGGCTCCTGCCCTGGCTTCCTCCTCCATCTGGAACACTCTGCACCTGGGTGTTCACTGCTTTCTATACTTCACGTCTCAGCTGAAACCTCGCCTCCTCCTGCCACTCTCCCCTCCTCCACAGCCTCCCCCGGCCTTCCTTGTTACATCATCCTGTTTATTTTCTTGTTAGCACTTCTTGAAATTACCTGTTTACTGTCTCCCCCATGCCAGTCCCCACCAGAATTCCAGCCCCACAAGAGCAGGAAACCCTTCAAGTCCTGGTTCTGCTACAGCCCCACCACCCTCACCAGGCCCTGCCCCAGGCAGGTGTTCAGTAAATATTTGTTGGACACATAAATGAACCCCCTCCAGGGCTGTAAACTGCAGTTAGCAAGAGAGTTAGCTGGAGATTTGAAGATAGGAGGGAATCAGGAAGCAGGGGTAGGTGTGGCAGCCCAGCTGTTAGGTAAGAGTAGGAGCAGAGAGTGACAGCCCAGTGGCAGCAATGAGCCTCAGGCACCTGGAGGACAAACGGTTCCTCCCTGGAGGCTCAGGGAGCCTTCACAGCCAAGGCATCTGGGCCCACCCTGATCCCAAGACAGGACAGAGTCTATCTGGGCAAACTGCTTCACTTCCCTGAGCTTCAGTGTTTCTATCTGTAAAACGGGGATAATAACAGCAACTCCTTATAGGGTTATTGTGAGGGGTGAGGGTTAAATCAGATAATTTATGTAAAGCAAGCGCTTAGCCCAATGAATCCTCCATGGCTCTAGCTTTAGGCACAGAAAATCGGTTAGTAGTGCAAGTCTGTTACTGACTGACTAGATAACTAATAATGAAGATGTGAGTGGGCGAGAGCCCATGCTGGACACTCCGGATGCCTTCAAAGGGGAAGAGACTGAGGGACATACATGCTCATCTCTTTTTCCTGCACACTGTAGCACGATGTGGCTCAGTGACTGCTGTGGGCTGAAGACATTAGAAATACTTCCAAGGACTGACTTGGCCTTAGGTGGATCGTTGACAGAGGGATAGGACTTGGAATAATTATCTAATGTCCTTGGAGACTAAATCTCAGTCATTCTCTCAGTTTGGAGAAATGTAAAATGTAGCTAAATAATTCCAGTTACTAGAGGAGGATTTAAAAAATATTTTCTAAATAGAAAAACATTTCAACATACAACTGGATTAACCAAGATGCATTTTAAGAAAGTATAAGCTGGGTGTGGTGGCACATGCCTGCAGTCCCAGCTACTTTGGAGGCTAAAGTGAGAGGATCGCTTGAGCCCAGGAGTTGGAGGATGCAGTGAGCTATGAATGTGCCACTGCACTCCAGCCTGGGTGACAGAGTGAGATGCTCATCTCTTTAAAAAAAAAAAGAAAGAAAGAAAGAAAAAGAAAGTATAGATATCACCAACATCATGTTTAAAAAATACATGGCTTCAGATTAAAGCAGAAACGAGAAAATCTTTAAAAATAACATGAGCTAGAAAGCCTTTCTACCTCCCTTTTCAAAGTTTTTAAATGCCTCTCACTTCAGCCTCACAGTTTTGGGAGGGCCAAAGGGCCACCTCCCATTTCTCTGCATAGTGGCCACAGAAGATGCCTACACAAAGCTAAACAAGCCATCTTGGCACTGTGGCTGGAGAGGATGTACCAGCACACCACTGGAAGCTACATTTTTTTCATCCCTAGACCTTCACTCTCTTGGCCTCTGCCTCAGACTTGCTGTTGGTAATAGTGGTCCAGAGAGAAGGAGGATGGCCAAGTTCCAAAGTGGGCAGCAAAGCTACAGTTGTGGAAAAGGGAGGTGGATGTGGCTGAATGAGGCCTTGGGGTTGCATATGACAACTGCTTGAAGTTTGGGGCCACTTTAAGCCAAACTTTTAAAACTGATCTTTTTTATTAAATGAGGGTATGGTCCAAAAAAGGGTCTCCCCTGAACCTCTGAGCCTCTAGGGTGAAGCTGCTTGCCTTGTTCTAAAGAACTCAGGTGTCCCTGTCATCCACTAGAGCACAAAGTTACTCAAGAGCTAAAAAGATTTTTGCTCTTTGGTGACTGTGTGTTTATGCCCTATCCTGCTAACCTTCTACTTACTCACCGGGTGGAAAAGAGCTGTGTTTCCCCTCTGAACATGAGAGCAGGAACAAGGTGGGTGCTGTGGTCCCAGAATACTAAGGTTGTCTAAAATGTCACAGAAATGTACACTCAGGCCAGGCGACTGCAAGGTCAGGCCCCAAGTCACCAGGGGAAGGGATTCTCCAAGCTAAACCTGTTTGAATGTCATGCTCACCTGTTCTTCAAATGAAGAGATCTGCCACCTGTACATTCGTAAAACGTCCAGCAAGCAGCTTGCATCCAAGACCTCATCATCAGTAACTTCTTGGCAGGACAAAGCTGGAATCAAAAAAGGTAAGACAGTTATGAAATTCACCAGCATAACAACTAACCAGAAAACCTGCACAGTATAACACATCAAAGCTAATTAAAAATTTAAGGACTGCACCATTCGCCTTGGAATTAGATCTCTTTTATCATTCTTCTTTGTAGCCTCACCCCATGCTTAGTATGCTACTAAGTACTTCACCTTTGTTGAGTGAATGTCATGTTTCATGAGGCTGCAACATTTAAATGAAGTAACTGATTTCTGGATCTTCAAACTACCATCATCAATATAAATTTATTGCTGCAGGGTTCTTATTGAGTGCAATGATTAAACTCTCAATTCTTAGGGTTGGGAGGGCCCGTGAGCATTCATCTAGTCCAACCCCACATTCTGTGCTAAGCTCCTCTCCACAGGGCTCTTTCCCACGGCTACGAGGCCTTTGCTTATATTCGTTATTTGAGTTTCTGATTATCACAGCAAAGCATCAAGCTGTATGTGGCAGCCTGCAAGTGTCTGCTGAGTAATTTACTTTTCCTTATTATTATTATTACTTTTTAGAAATAGGGCTCCACTCTGTTGCTGGAGTGCAGTAGCATGATCATAGCTCACTGCAACCTCCAACTCCTGGGCTCAAGTGATCCTCCTGCCTCAGCCTCCTGAGTAGCTCGGACTACAGGTGCACGCCAACACACCTGGCTGATTTTTAAATTTTTTGTAGAGGCAGGGCTCACTGTGCTGCCCAGGCTGGTCTCGAATTCCTGGCCTCAAGTGATCCTCCCACCTCCGCCTGCCAAAGTGTTGGGATTACAGGCGTGAGCCACTGTGCCTGGCCTTACTTTCCAATCATAAGTAAAATCAAGCCTAATAAACAAAAATAAAACGTTGATGGGCTTATGAATTCATTTCATCATTACATCTAGACTAGGGGTTGGTACTTTTTCTGTAAAGGGCTGAAAAGTGAACATTTAGACTCTGTGGGTCATGGGGTCTCCGTCACAACTACTCAACTCTGCCGTGCTCCAGTAAACCTGTATCGACAGACGCAGGCAGTGGGCTGGAGATGGCCCATGGGCCACAGTGTGCCGAGTTCTGATCTTGCCCATCCCCTTCCCACAGGACCCCACACTGGGCTAGCACTGCCAGAGCGTGGGGGATGAAGAAGTGGGGCCTGCCATCTCAGTGCAGCTTCTGCAAGTTCAGTGACTCCCCAGATAAAGTAGGCCAGCCTGTTGCTTCTCTGTGATTTAGTCAGTGGACTTGCAAGATTCCTTTAAGTACGTCAGTCTCTGACTCTGGAGGTTCTGTGCACTGCTACCCTCCCACCTCCAGTGTGTCCCCACCTCAGCCCTGTCTGAGCTTGGTGGCAACCCTGGGTGCCACAGCCCTGGCAGCTGGTGCTGCGAAGGACTGAGACTCATCAGTGTGTGTACATCCTGGGTCAGCTCTTTACCTTCTAGGACAAAGGGAGTTGGGAAAGGAACTGTGTCTTCCTTCCTCCTCCCACACCCTTTGGGCAGCCCTTCTGTTAGCTTTTTCGCTCCCAAGGAAAATTTTAACGTCCCCTTTAGCCCAATTTTGTCTAAAATGCTACAGAGCACTTTGGCAATGACTACTAACATTTTCATATCCACAACCCGGCAATTTGACTTTTTCAGGATCTACCCTAGAGAAACATGTGTTTGGGTGCATGAGGAGACCTGCACAAGGATGTCCACTGTAGCCTGCTGGACAAGGAACTGGAAGCAAATGGCTAAACAAACTGGGGATGTCTTGATATTGTAGATAGTATGCAGCTATAAAAGTGAATGAGATTGGGTGTGGTGGCTCACACCTGCAATCCTAGCACTTTGGGAGGCTGAGGCAGGAGGATGGATTGAGGCCAGGAGTTCAAGAACAGCCTGAGCAACACAGCAAAACCCCATCTCTACAAAAAATTAGAAAAAAAAAAAAATAGCCCAGTGGGATGGTGCACACCTATAGTCCCAGCTACTCAGGAGGCTGAGACAGGAGGATTGCTTGAGCCCAGGAGTTCAAGGTTGCAGTGAGCAGTGATCACTGCCACTACATTCTAGTCTGGGCAACAGAGCAAGACCTTGTCTCAAAAAAAAAAAAAAAAAAAAAAGCAAATAAGGTTTGCAAATCATATATCTGATGAAGGATTAATACGCAGAATATATAAACTCTGAACTCCTAAAACTCAACAACAAAAAACCCCCAAACAACCCAATTCAACAATGGGCAAAGGACTTTCACAGACATTTCTCCCAAAAGATATACAAATGGTCAATATGCAAATGAAAAGATGCTCAATATCACTTATCATTAGGGAGATACAAATTAAAATGAGATACCACTTCACGCCCACTAGGACGGCTATTATCAAAAAAACAGAAAACAAGTGTTGTCGAGGATGGGGAGAAACGGGACCCTTGTGCACTGCTGGTGGGATTATAAAATAGTGCAGCCTCTGTGCAAAGTAAGGCAGCTCCTCAAAAACTTAAACAGAATTACCATTTGATCCAGCAATTCTACTTCTGGGAATTTCCAGAAAATGATTGAAAGCAGGGACTCAAACAGATATTTGTACACCAAAAGGTTCATAGCAGCATTATTCATAATAGCCAAAAGATGGGACTCACCCAAAGGCCAACTGACTGATGGATGAAGGGACAAACAAAATGGAATATTATTCAGCCTTAAAAAGGGATGGAATTCTGATACCTGCTATGACATGGATGGCCCTTGAGAACATTATGGTAAGTAAAATTAGTCACAAAAGGACAAATAGTATATGATTCCACTTAAATGAGATACATAGATGGGTGGTATCTCATGACAAAATGAGGTCTCAGTCAAACTCAGAGAGAGAGAAAGTAGAACAATGGTTACCGAGAGCTGGGGTAGGGGAGAACGGGAGTTACTGTTTAACACACGCAGAGTTTCGGTATGGGACGATGAAGAGTTCTGGAGATGGATGATGGATGCCGGCGACTGGTGCATAACGATGTGACGGTGCCTAATGCCACTGAACCATACACTTGAAAACGGTCCAAATGGTAAATTTCATGTTATGGATATTCTAGCACAATTTTCAAAGATGGGCAAAGGATATGAGCGAGAAATTCACAGAAGACAAAATATGTAAAACCAATAAACTCACAAAAAAAGAAAAAAGAATGAGGTAACACTCCATGGACTGACATGGGCATTTCTCTAATGAATATTATATTATTTGGACATGAAAAACACAGAGGAATATATAATTTCTATGGGTGCACAGAAATGTATTGAAATGCACGGAAAACTGTCTGGAAGGACACACTCACAGCTCCCTCTTGGGAAGGAAGGAGGGAGCAAGAGTGGAGTAGTGATGAAGGGGACGTCAGCCTTATCTGTAATGCTTTAAGTTTTTACAGGGAGAATTTCTCCGATGCATTACTGTGTAATTAAATGTTATTTCCAAAAGACCCAGATAATCGAAAGGCAGAAGCAGAGAAGAGAGCAGATGTCCGAGGCGCCGCTGCTGAGGCCGGCTCTGGGGCCCACACCAGGTGCCCCGTGTGAGCAGTTGGAGGGCAGTGCTGGGGTTGGGGGGGGGACAGCGCCTAAACTCGCATCACGACATCTCACGTGGACACTGCGGCTTTTCACACAATCTGTGGAATGGTACTGTTTTTTAAAACAGGGCGGTAAAAGCAATTAAATCACTGCTTATATAGAAAAGCAACACCCTTGCTTCATAAAGATTTCTGTGTCAAGCAGAGATCATATGGGAAAATAACCTCGGTGAAGCAAGATTTAGGGTGTTAAAAAAAAAAAAAAGATTTAGGGTGTTTTTTAAACCCAATTTTTTTTTTTTTCTGGCAGTGAGAGCAATAGACGCTTACTGTTGAAAGGAGAAGTATAGTTCTTTCAAAAAATGTTTCTTAAAACTATTAATAACTGCACAACACCAAAACAGCCACCGCTAACATTTTGGTCTTTTTCTGTCCAGCCTTCATCTGTGGGAGTTTTTATCTTGATGAAGTCAAGTTGTATCATATTTTGTATCCTGCTCTTTTAATATTATAGCCTATACCTTCTCCCAAATTAAAAAAAAAAAACTTCGTAAAAATGATTATTTTTTTAGTTCTTTTTTTCACCTTCACCTTTGACAGCATAAAAATGATTCTTAATGGTTATATGCCACTGAGTGCTTAATTGTTCTCTATTGGACATCTGCATTCTTTCCCCTTTCTTGCCACTATAATTAGGTGTTGGAGGTCTTTGTGCATAATTGTGTTCTATATAATAATGTCCATGGGATGTTAATAGATGTTATGGGGGAAAAAACCAAACAGTTCTATAGTCAAAAATGAACTTGAATAGGTTATTTCTTAAAACCTTTACCAAGCCAGTGGATGCCGTGACTCTCCAAGTTGGGGGGCCAGTATTCAGCCACCCCCAAACTTGTCTGCTTTTAGGACTCCATTTTCCAGGCTGGTTAAATTACAGTCCACGTTTCTATTTCTGTAAGACAGACTCCCTGACATAGAATGAGTAGGTCAAGTGGTACTAAATATTTTGCAAGCTATTACTGTGTAGTTCCAAACCGCTTTCCAGAAACTGCACTCAGTTACATCATCATCAACAGCATATAGACACACTGTCCGACAGCTGGCCAGGGCTGTGAATTTGCTTTTTAATTTTTGCTGACAGGCAAAACAACGGCACTATTATTTTGTTTATATCTCTTTGATGATCGTTAAGTTGAACATTTGCGTGTCTGTTAGCAATTTGTATCACTTCTTTTGCAAATTACCTTATTTCCTAGGCTAAGGCACATTTTTTTTCTTTTACTTTAATTATTTTATTTTTTATTTTATTTTATTTATTTATTTATTTATTTATTTATTTATTTATTTATTTTCTGAGTCAGAGTCTCACTCTGTTGCCCGGGCTAGAGTGCCGTGGCATCAGCCTAGCTCACAGCAACCTCAAACTCCTGGGCTCAAGTGATCCTTCTGCCTCAGCCTCCCGAGTAGCTGGGACTACAGGCATGCGCCACCATGCCCGGCTAATTTTTTCTATATATTTTTAGTTGGCCAATTAATTTCTTTCTATTATTAGTAGAGATGGGGTCTAGCTCTTGCTCAGGCTGGTCTTGAACTCCTGAGCTCAAACGATCTGCCCGCCTTGGCCTCCCAGAGTGCTAGGATTACAGGCGTGAGCCACAGCGCCCGGCCTTAATGTTTTTTAAAACAGAGTACTTCTTATAATCAAAATGTTTATGTGGCAGTGGATTTTTTCCCTTCCTTAAAAAGCTGCTATTAAACTGACAATTTTTTAAATAAACGGTTCTATGTTTGATTTTTTAAAAATAGCTGTTTGCATCTATTGGGCTTTTAGTGTTTTTTTCATAACAATCTATATGATCGTTTTCTATAGTAAGGCTATTAAACCTTTGTCTGTCATCTGGACGTCTTTAAAAATGTGCATAGATCTCCTTTAAATTCCCAGGGAGATACCTTTCAGGAGGTGCAACAGTGTCAAGGACAAATACTGCTGAGGAGGGGGCTCCTTCTGATCCCTGGTGTACTGGGTGGTAAAATCTTCCAGCCACTTGATGAAAGCAGGGCAGGCAGACAAGCCTTGAAGCAGGGAGTTCATGAAGCAGGTGTTTCCTAAATTGACAAGGCCAGGCACAAGCCCTAAAAAAAAAAAGTGGGAGGAAAAAGAGAACAGCACATCACATTTGACCAACTCTCTTTTCTCTCCCATTTGAGACCCAGAGTTTCTGCACTATGGCCTTAAATTTGGAATGCCAATCTGGGCAGGTCCTTATCCAGAGACATCTGGAGGCCAGGCCTTCTGTCTGTGCCAAGGCCTGGTCCCAGTACTGCAGACTGTAAGCAAGAGAAGGACAGGTTCCTGTCGTGTGTTATTTCTGAAACTCATCACAGTATCTTGCACAGCTTGGTTCATACTAAATGTATAAAAACATGTAGTAACCATCTCCTCTCTTTTTCTCTCATTCTCTCATGTGTTCTCTTCTTTAATAGGAAAGCAATGTTTTTCAGAACAGAAGAAAACAATTGTTTCATTGTTGCTTCCCCAGGACAACAATTTTGTTCTTCTCTTAACAATCATGGGAAAGACATCACTGTGCCAATTCTGATCAGTCTTTCTGCAAATCTGATAATTCCCTCTTCTGCTCCAAATTTTTCAAAAGCTTCTTATTATAAAAAATTCTCATTACAAAGGATATTTACAAGAAGGGAAAGAAAAAAAAATTCTCAAACCTGCACAAAAGGAGAATGTATAATGAACCCCAATCATAACCCTCTTCAGAATTAACAATGATCAAATTTTGCTACACCCTTTTCTTCTTTCTTTCTGTGCTGAATTTTGATCAATGTTAAATAGTGCAACATTTACAAAAGGGGCATTTAAAAAAAAATAAGGAAATAGATTTTTTATTAATGAAGAAACTAACTTGAAATTTTTACCAGTTACTAGGAATCTAGCTTGAGAGACCACAAATGCATGACATAATTAGTCAGCTGTACTACTGAAAAACAGAATTGCCATATTAATGAGAACACAGAGACAATTAAGCCACTTGAAATTTTTCATTACAAAGCATGCCTCCAGCTCACGTCTGAAGAGGGGCTGAAATAGAAATCTTTTTACTCCAGGGTGTACAATACTGAGTTGATGTCAAAATACTGCTTCAAAAACTGAAGTCCTCATTTTAAAGATACAAGAGAACAAAAAAATGACCACTCCCCTCCCGTTTTGTACTGTTTTCAGATAACAGGGTTCTGAGTTACATCTACAGACCATGATACCGTGGCCGCATTCTTACCTTTTCTACGCTTCTTTCTTTCTGTAATGGGACCCCAAATAACATATATTCCTGCTGCCAGAGCAGCGGCAATTCCACCTAGAACTCCCCAGTTCTTCATGACTTTATACCTAAAAAAGAAAATAAGTTTACTGTCTTTTTTCATCCCAAACATAGTATGTAGATAAATAGAAAAGCAGAATAACATTTTGCAAATAAGCCACCAAATACCCAACTTTCAAATTAAAGTAAAATACGGTAATAGGATTCTGTCTCTAAAATCAGGATGTTTAGACATTAGGATTTTTTTTTTCATGCAACATTGTTTTGAAGACATTTTCTTTTCTTTTCTTTTCTTCATAGACATTAGGATTTAAAATCTATGTCAGAGCACTACCTTGCAAAAGCTGCATTTCACTCATTCCTCCCACTCTGCCTCTCACTCCACCACCACACTGGCCACCACCATCCAATGCTCAGACCTCAGAGACTTTGCACTGCCGCTCCCTCTGCCCGGAATGCTCTCCCGCTGGATCATTGTTTGGCTCACTCTCTCACCTCCTTCACTTCTCAAGAGGCCTGCCCTGAACACATGATTGGAACCTGTACTCCTGGTCCCTATTACCTGGTTCCTTTTCTTTTTACCATAACACTTACCACCTGCTAACATAAAATTCACTGTTCATTACGTTTGTCATCTGTCTCCCTTGACTGGAATGTAAAGTCCTTGAGGGCAGGGATCTTTGTTTTACTCATTGACATATCCCAAGTGTCTAGATCATGCACGGCACATAGTAGGTTCCCAATAATATCTACTGAATGATTGAATACTGGAGAAAACATATTGAAATTGATTTTTCTTTTAGAATATTAAACAGCGAAGGAGCAAACAATAGTGTAAAAGATCTGAATATTTATAAAATTAAAGATTTTTTAATATCAGGCTTGACTGGAACATTGAAGTCATTCTTGTGCTACAAATGAGGAAATTTCATCAGCAATTTAAAACATTATTTTTATACAAAGTTATGTATTTCCACCAAATAAGGCAAACCACGTATGTATGGATACCTATGTGTAATATATATGTGCACCTGTGTTACAAATGTATATATGTAATATATTCTTATTCCAACATTAGGATCATGTGAATATCATTTTGCTCTCAGCTCAGTAAACATTAACTCAGTAAAGAGTCACTGATGATAATAATGACTGTCTTATAACTGTTAACATTTTCCTAGTGTCATAGCTAATAGCTGATTTTTCAAATAAATCTTTGTTTTTCCAAGACAGAGTCAATAGGACATGCACAGAACTTGGTTAAGTAAGTGAGACAACATTAACCTGGTTCAATTCTGGCTCTGCTATTTCCTAGGGCATCATTTCACCTTCTGAGCCTCTGTACAAAACAATCATGAGACCTACCTCATAGGGGTTTTTGTGAGTATTAAATAAGTGCTAATACATCCTAGGGTACATAATAAAAACTTAATAAATGTTAGCTGCTATAATGATTGGTTATTATAGACTCAGATTCATTAATGAAAGTTATTCTTGAAGTTTCTTAATGCATCACTGTGCTGACTTTCATACAATACATATATTCACAAAAGTGCCTGGAAAGGTTAAGATGGACTATCATTGAAGTGCTAAAGCACTTTACAAGTGCTTTAAAATTCCCTAATTAAGGCTGGGTGTGGTGGCTCACGCCTGTAATCCTAGCACTCTGGGAGGCTGA
>VBSM01003044.1:10234270-10249226 GCA_008086735.1 Cheirogaleus medius
CCTCAGCCTCCCAGAGAGCTAGGATTACAGGCGTGAGCCACCGCGCCCGGCCAGCATTGTTCTTATTAGTAAAATCTTGGAAACAATCTATTGAGAAAGATTAGGTATACCCACACAGCAGAGTACTATGTAGCTATAAAAATAATGAGCCAGCTCTTTGTGTACTGTTAAGTAAGATTCTAAGATGTACTGTTGAGAGAAAACAGTGAGTACAGAACAATGGGAAAAGAATGCTATCATTTGTGTGAGATGATAAAAGATTAGTGTTGATAATTATAGGGATAAACAAGAAACTGAGAACACTACTTGCCTCTAATAAGGGAACTGTGTGATTGGGGACAGGGAAGGACATCCTTTTGTCCTTAGTGAATTTTGTACCACCTGCATGCATTGTTTAGTCAAAAAATAATTTAAAATTTAAAACTTGAAAAACCTAAGGGAAACACAACACCAAAATTGACATTCCTTTTGGTCAAAAAATGCCACCTAATAGGATAAATATGGTCTTAAATTTGTTCAAAAATAACTATATACAAGTGTCCGTACAAAGGAAAATGACTGGAAAGATATTCCCCTGAAGTGATAACTCTGGTTTTCTCTCTCCGGTGATATTATCATGATTTTTATTTTCTTTCAAATGCTTTTCTGTATTATCTGTGTTTCTGCAATGAGCATTTCTTTTTTATAATTAAACAATTTTTAAGAGAAGACTCTAAGTTTGTCTTATGCAGTAGTTCTGAATTTTGTCACAATTTTTGTAACTCAAATTTTCTTTTTCTGGTTGCTTTCCAACTGACAGAGGAATCATATTATAAAACCCTGCTTTTAAGCTTTTCTTACCTAAAGGAAACCAGATATGAAGTACTAAAGGAAAGAATGAAAACAATGTCTCACCAAAGAAAGAATATTAATAAAGAGATAGAAATTAAAAGGAATCAAGTAGAAACTCTGGAGTTGAAAAGTAGAATGGCTGAAATGAAAATTTCACTAGAGGGTTCAATAGCAGATTTGAGCAGGCAAAGAAAGAAAGAATTGATGAACACGAAGATAGGTCAATTGAGATTATCCAGCCTGAGGAACAGAAAGAAAAAGGAATGAAAGAAAATAGGCAGAGGTTTAGAGGTCAGTAGGATACCATCAAGCATAACAATTTATGCATAATGGGAATCCCAGAGGAGAGGAGAAAGAGAAAAGGGAATAAAAAATATTTGAAGAGTACCCCAAACTTCCAAAATTTCATGGAAAACAATCTATACATGAAATAAGCTGAATGAACTCCAAAGGAGGATAAATTCAAAGAAATCCACACCTAGACACTTTCTAATTAAACAGAAAACCAAAGACAAAGAGAATTTTGAAAGCAGAAAGAGAGAAGCAACTCTCACATAAAAGGAATCCTTATTAAGATTAACAGCTGATTTCTCATCAGAAACCATGGGGGTCAGAAGGTAATAGGATGACATATTCAAAGTTCTAAAAGAAAAAAATCTATCAACCAAGAATTCTATATCTGACAAAACTATCCTTCAAAAATAAAGAAGAAATTTAGACATTCTGAGATTTAAAAAAATAAAACTGAGAGATTTGTCAGTAGCAGACTTGCCCTACAAGAAATACTAAAGGGTATCCTTCAGGCTAAGATAAAAGGGCACTAGACAGTAATTCAAACCTACATGAGGCAATAAAAAGCATCAGTTCAGGTGGCTCCAGAGGTAAACATAAAAGATGATAAAATGTATTTTTTGTTTGTCATTCCTTTTATGTTTCCTATCTGATTTAAGAAACAGTTGCCTAAAGCAATAATTATACATTTATGTCAATGGACACACAATGCATAAAAATGTAATTTGGGATAATGACAGCTTAAGTGGGTACAGAGATACACATGGGCAGAGTTTTTGTATACTATTGAAATTAAGATGGTATTAATCCAAACTAAATTGTTATAAATTGAGATGTTAATGGTAATCTCCAGGGCAACCACTAGGAAAATAACTCAAAAATATATAGTGAAAGAAACACAAGAGAAATAAAATGTACACTAAAAATATATATTTAATGCAAAAGAAGACAGTAATGGAGTAATTGAGGAAAAAAGACATAAGACGTATTGAAAACAAATAGTAAAAAGTAAATCAGACATTATCAAGGATTACATTAAATTTAAATGGATTAAACTCTCCAATTAAAAGTTATAGATTGGCAGATTGGATAAAACAATACAATCCAACTATGTACTGTCTACAAGAGTATCGTTTTAGAGTCACTGACACAAATAGGTTGAAAGTAAAGGTGTGGAAAAAGTTATATCATGCAAACAGCAACCAAAGGAGAGCTGAAATGATTATGTTAATATCAGACAAAATATACTTTATGACAAAAATTGTTACTACAGACAAAAAAGGACATTTTATTTATTTTTTATTTTATTTTATTTTATTTCAGCATATTATAGGGGTACAAATGTTAAGGTTATGTATATTACCCTTGCCCCTCCTCCCCCCTCGAGTCAGAGCTTCAAGCGCGACCATAAAAAAAGACATTTTATAATGATAAAAGAACCAATCCATCAAGAAGATATGGCAATTATAATCAAACATGCACTTAACAACAGAGCCTCAAAATATGGTGAAGAAAAAAAAGGACAGAATCGAAGGGAGAAATAGACAATTCAATAGCAATGGTTGGAGCCTTCAGTACCTGCTTTAATAATAGAATAACTAGACAGAAGATCAGTAATGAAATAGCAGACTTGAACAGCACTATAAACCAACTATTTCCAACAGACATTTATAGAACACACCACAATAGCAGAATGCATGTTCTTCTCAAGTGGCTCAGTCTCCAAGACAGACCATACGTTAGCCTGTAAAACAAATCTCAATAAATCTAAAAGGATGGAAATCATATAAAGTATGTTCTCTGACCACAGTGGAATGAAATTAGAAATCAATACATTTGGGGAATTCATAAATGTGTGGAAATTAATTAACACATTCCTAAGTTGCCAATAAGTAAAGAAGAATTAACAAGGGAGATTGGAAAATTCTTTGAATGAGTGAAAATGAAAACCCAAGTTATGTGTCACAATATTGTGGAGAGAAGATCACCATTTCTTCTATGACAACTACTCAGACACCTTGAGTGGCTTCTACTTTAAGAGTTGTTCCTCAGGTCTGGACAGGTTTACTGGCTGCTGAATCACCTCTTCCTCTTGTTTGCTTTACAACCCTCTGAGAACGCATTGTCTGAAGCATCCTTGTTTTATTAGAAGAGTTTTGGAGTCTGTCTTTTGAGCCAGCTAATGATTGTTCTCTCTGCCCTCTTTAGGCCTCTCTAAGTCATTGATCAGACATCTTGTATTTCATGAAGGAATGGGCTTTGTGACCAAGGAACTCTTTAAAATTGTGCACCTTCACATTTTTTTTTTTAAACAAGGGCTTAAACGCCTAACCAAGTCTTGCCTTTCTGCTGGTTTCTGTGGCACAATCAAGAGGTATTTAACAGCTCCCAGCACAGTGCCAGGGACAGAGGTGCCATCCACCAGCATGGCCAGCAGACCAGGGACCTACCACCAAAAGGTTTATTTTTCCCTTTTGGGGTTATTTTTAAAAATCAGATTTAAGTTCCCGAAAAAAAAAAAAGACAAATCTCTTTATGAATTTAAATCCATGAGCTTCCTTTTTTAAATTAAGTGCCATTTTTATAACTGGTAGAATATCGTCTTGATAAAAATAGGATTTAGAACACAGTCGATTGTGGAACCACTTGTACATAGCACGTGCTTTTTATTTTCAGTATTTCAGGCTAAGGGGCAGCTTGTCAAGTCTCCATTCCAGCCTCTGTTATAAAATATTCACTTTTGTTTTAAGAATCAGAGGGGGGAATTCATGATGCATTGCTCTGGTGTGAAATAGAACCCGTCTGGCTTTTGGCATGCCCCCATTTCCCAGACAGATGGATAGTGTGGTTGGCTGGAGGCAACTGCCTTTATAATATTCCTATCTGCCCAAGATGTCTCAAAGATCAGAGGCATAAACAAACAGGGGCCATATTTTTCTTGGTGGATAATCTCCTTCAGGTATAACTTTAGAACAGGGGTTCCCAGTGTGGTCCCAGCCGGTAGCATCACCTGGCAACTTGTTAGCAATGAAAACTCTCAGGCCTTACCCAAGTCCTGATGAATTAGAAACTCCAGGGGTGGGAAACTCACCCACTCCCGAGAGGAGGCAGGGAATATCATCGCACCGAACTTGCTACAGGCTGGCTACAGCCTGGACGGTTTGGGCCTGACTGCTGCAAGGCCTTAGTCAGGGGTCCTCAAACTATGGCCCATGGGCCACATGCGGCCTGCCGAGGACATTTATCCGGCCTGCCGGGTATTTTTGCCCGTTTTGTTTTTTACTTCGAAATAAGATATGTGCAGTGTGCATAGGAATTTATTCATAGTTTTTTTTTTTTTTTTTACTATAGTCCTGCCCTCCAATGGTCTGAGGGACAGTGAACTGGCCCCCTGTTTAAAAAGTTTGAGGACCCCTGCCTTAGACGCTTATATCCAGAGAGAAAGGCAGGCCCCCTAGAGGAATTCTGTCCTCCTTCCCTGCCCCCCCCCAAAACTTATAATCTTCTTATGTGAAATCTCTCAATTTAAATGTTGGAAACAAATTTTTAAAGTAATTATTATTTTTTTTAAAAAACAGCCTTATTGATACATAATTCACATACCATCTAATTCACCCATTTTAAAGTATGCAATGTAATGTTTTTAGTATATTCACAGGATTGTACAACTATCACATTTAATTTTAAAACATCTTTGTCCCCCCTAAAAGAAATCCCACATGTATTAGCAGTCAATCCCCTTCCCCACTCTCTACTCTTACTCCTAAGCAACCACTATTCTACTTTCTGTCTCTATAAATTTGCCTATTTGGGACAGGTCATATAAATGAAATCATACATTATGTGGCCGTCTATGCTGGATTGTTTCACATAATACAATGTTTTCAAGGTTCATCCATGTAATAGCATAAATCAGCACTTCATTTCTTATTTAATTTTTTTTTTCTATCTTTAGTAGAGATGGGATCTGGCTCTTGCTCAGGCTGATCCCGAACTCCTGACCTCAAGCGATCCTCCCACCTCTGCCTCCCAGAGTGCTAGGATTACAGACATGAGCCACCGCAGCCTGCCAGCACTTAATTTTTTTACTGGGAAGTAATAGTCCATTGCATGGCTATACCAAATTTTATTTATCCATTCATATCTGTTGTCAACATTTGATTTGCTTCCAATTTTTGGCTATTTTGAATAATGACACTATGACTGTTTGCATACAAGTTTTGTTGCAGAGTGTGTTTTTTATTTTTCTTGTGTATATATACCTAGGAGTGGTATTGCTGGGTCATGTGGTAATTCTATGTTTAAACTTTAAACATAGAACTGTTTCCCATGGTGGCTACAACATCTTTACATTGCCACTAAAAGTGTACAAGGGCCCCAATTTCTCCACATCCTTGCCAACACTAGTTATTGTCTGTCTGTCTTTTGGATTCTAACCATTCTAGTGGGTGCAAAGTGGTATCTCATTCTGGTTTTGATTTGCATTTTCTGAATGACTAGTGATGTTGAGCATCTTTTCATGTGCTTATTGGCCATTTATATATCTTCTTTGGAGGAATGTCTATTCAGATACTTTGCCCATTTTTATTTTATTATTTTATTTTTTGAGACAGAATCTCACTCTGTTGCCCAGGCTGGAGTGCAGTGGCGTGATCATAGCTCACTGCAGACTTGAACTCCTGGGCTCATGTGATCCCCTGCCTCAGCCTCCCAAGTAGATAGGACTACAGGTGTATACCACTACATCTTGCTAATTTTTTGTAGCAACAGGGTCTTGCAATGTTGCCCAGGCTGGTCTCAAACTCCTAGCCTCCAGTGATCCTCCCACCTTGGCCTTCCAAAGTTCTGCGATTACAGGCATGGGCCACCATACCCGGACACCATCTTAACCATTTTTCAGTTTACTGTATAGCAGTGTAACAGATCTCTAGAACTTTTTCATCCTACAAAACTTAAACTCTATACCCACTGAACAGCAACCCATTTCCCCCTGCCCCCAATCCCTGGTAACAATATTCTGCTATTTCTATGAGTTTGACTAATTTTGATACCTCATATAAGGGTGATCATGCAGTATTTATTTTTTTGTGGCTGGCTTATTTCACATAGCATAATGTCTTCAAGGTTCATCCACGGTGTAGTGTGTGAAAAGATTTCCTTCTATTTAAGGCTAAATAATACTCCGTTGTAAGCATATACCATATTATCTTTATCCACTCATCCACCAATGGATACTTTGGTTGCTTCCACCTCTTGGCTATTGTGAATAATGTAGCAATAAATACTGATGTGCAAATATCTCTTCAAGATCCTGATAGCTTTCATTTCTTCTGGATATATACCAAGAAATAGAGATTGCTGGATCATATGTTAATTCTATTTTTAATTTTTTTGAGGAACTTCCATATTGTCCTCCATAGCAGCTGTACCATTTTACATCCTTGAACCAATTTTTCAGTGTACAATTCAGTGGCATTAAGTACATCAGCAATGTTGTACAACCAACACCACTACACCTTTCCATAAATTTTTCATGTCCGCAAATTTCACTTGGCATAATGTCTTCAAGGGTTATCCATGTTATAGCATCTATCAAAGTTTCATTCATTTTTATGGCTGAATGATATTCTATCGCATGGTTATATCCCATTTTGTTTACCCATTCATCTGCTGATGGGTGCTTGGGTTCCTTCTTCTGTTTGACTATTGTTAATTAATAATGTTGCTATGAATGTTGGTGAACAAATATCTGTTTGAATCTCTGTTTTCAGTTCTTTGGGGTATATGCCTGTGAGTGAAATTGCCAGATCATAGAGTAATTCTATGTTTAACTTTTTAAGGAACCATCAGTGGCAAGTTTCAAAGGTGCTATATCTCAAACAGCTGAAATTGGAAGTGAACATAATATGTTCTGGAAAAAGCTGAGTTAAGTGAGTTAAAGAGTGGTTCCAGCATGACAAAGACACTGCCATTGAGGATAGGTGTCCACAGTTTGAATAAAATTGTTCCATAAATATAATGGAGAGAAGGAACATTTATAGATGAGTTATTATTTTATGTAATATTAATAATAAAAATTCTAATAGATGTTGAACATTTTTATCTAGTCCTATAAAATGTACTATATTAAGTTGGTACCAAACCTTAGGGTTTTTAACTTTTTAAATTAAATCTTTTATTTTGGAATAATTTTGGATTTATGGAAGAGTTATAGATAGAACAGAGAGTTCTAGTATACCCTTCATTCAGCTTCCCCTAATTTATTTACTTTTAAATAAATCTTTCTTTCTTTTCTTCCTTCCCTTCTCTCCCCTTCCTTCCTCCCTTCATTTCTTTCTTTCTTTCTTTTCTTTCCTCCCTTCCTTCCTTTCTTCCTTCCTTGCTTTCTTTCTTGCTTTCTTTCTTTCTCTCTCCCTTATAAGAAAATACACCAGAGGCCGGGCGCAGTGACTCACCCCTGTAATCCTAGCACTTTGGGAGGCCAAGACAGGAGGATTGCTTGACAACAGGCATTTGAGACCAACCTAAGCAAAAGTGAGACCCTGCCTCTACAAAAAATAGAAAAATTAGCCAGGCAGGGTGTCGCAGCTACTTGGGAGGCTAAGGCAGGAGGATCACATGACCCCAGGTGTTTGAGGTTACAGTGAGCTATGATGATGCTACTGCACTCTAGCCTGGGTGACAGAGCAAGACCATGTCTCCAAAGGAAAAGAAAAGACAAGACACCAGAAAGGTTGCTTTCTCTCTCTCTGTTTATACACTGAGGAAAGGCCATATGAGCATACAGTGAAAAGGTGGCTGTTTGCAAGCTGGAAAGAGAGCCTTACCAGATTACCAGAACAGAACAATACTGGCTTCTTGATCTTGGACTTCCCAGCCTCTAGAACTACGATAAGTAAATTTCTGCTTTTTAAGCCACCTGGACTATGATATTTTGTTATGGCAGCTGAGCTGGCTAAGACATACATATTTACCACAATAAAAATTATTTTTTAAAATCATGGTAATAAGATGCTCATGGTTTTAACAATAAAATTGCACTAAACTTACAATTGGGAAAAAGTCACTGTTCCACTTCTTTCCACCCCAACCTCAGTCTTTCCGCTGCCTCTTTTGGTAACTACTAGTATATTTCTAAATAAGATGCTTATATGGCTAGTTTTTAATTTCTCAATTTTGGACATTTTCTGTTGATTTCCATAAGCATGATGAGAACTTCATTTTCTCCCAAACAACCTTCCCTTCCTATCCTCCATAAGCCAACTAATATTTTAAGGGAGCAGAAAAGATATTTGTGGGGCTGCAGAGAGAGAAACAGCTAATAGTCAGGGTTCTCCAGAGAGACAGAACCAATAGGATGGATATATATATATGTGTGTCTCCTACTAGAGGGGAATGATTAAGGGAATTGGCTTATGCAATAATGGAGACTGAGAAGTCCCATCCAGGCATTCCAGCGCATGGCTCAGTCCAAGTTTAAAGGCCCGAGAAGCCAGGGAGCTGTGTAGTGTGAGTCCTGGAGTGTAAAGGCTGTAAAGCCTGAGCTCTGGTGTTCAAGGGATGGAAAAGAAGAGAGTGTATTCCAGCTCCAGGAAAGAGATCTTCAACTTTCCTCCATTTTTGTCCTATCCATGCTCCAGCCAACTGGATGACACCCACTCACATTGAGGGCAGGCCTTCCCCTCCTGGTCCACTCAGACTCACGTGCCAATCTCCTCCGGAAACACCCTCCCAGACACACTAAAAAATAGTGCCTTACCAGTTCTCTAGGTATTCCTTAATCCAGTCAAGTTGACACTTAAAATTAACCAACACAGCAGGTAACACTTATTATGTCTTTATTATGTGCCAGAAAAGCTGTGTAGCCCTTTACTTTCAATTTATCCTTGATCTTCACACCACCCTATGAAGTTGGTATGGCTGTTTATCCCTGTATTTCTGATGAGGAAACCCAGGCACAGAAAGTTAGATAACCGGCTCAAGATCACCCAGCTAGGAAGAGGTGGAGCTGGGAAGAGAGTCCACAGGGTTGGTGGTCCTGGTCTGACAACTCCAGTTCCAGGCCACAAACTCCTTTTCTCCAAGGGAATTTGAGTGAGTCTCTGTTGAACCTCCAAAAATCCTGATTAAGGCAAATGAGTAGAATCTGAAATGGGATGATAAGGGGACTAATAAGGATGAGCCCACTGAATATTCATGGAGCCCTAGAGAACTCCACCTGGCTCTAAGGATTGAGAATAAAAGGAGGGGTAGTTTGAGCAAGAGAGGCATATAAATCCACCATTGAGGCCGGGTGAGGTGGCTCACTCCTGTAATCCTAGCACTCTGGGAGGCCGAGGCAGGCGGGTCATTTGAGCTCCAGGAGTTCGAGACCAGCCTGAGCAAGAGCGAGACCCTGTCTCTACTAAAAATAGAAAGAAATTAGCCGGACAACTAAAAATATATAGAAAAAATTAGCCGGGCATGGTGGCGCATGCCTGTAGTCCCAGCTACTCGGGAGGCTGAGGCGGGAGGATCGCTTGAGCCCAGGAGTTTGAGGTTGCTGTGAGCTAGGCTGACACCATGGCACTCTAACTCAGGCAACAAAGTGAGACTCTCTCTCTCTCTCTCAAAAAAAATCCACCATTGAGAAGGTATCAGAATGCCCAACTCCCTTTCCCAGTTATGCAACGTGGCTACTGATAAGCATTTGGATTGGATGTCTTTAGGTTAGTGCCCACCCCCTTAACTAATCAGCTATGGCCAGGAATCACATGACACCAAATGTGGAGCACAGCAGGGATGGGGCAAATTTCTTTAAAGTGTAGATGGGGCAACCTGTGATTGACTCTCCAGTATGAGGTCAGAAGTTAGCCATGAATAAGTTCAAACTATCATTGTGACAGGCACATAGCTTTTGCTCAATTAATATTTGCTAGATAAATAATGAATTGGAATTTTAGTACCACTGTATGATTGATTTTCCCAATATTCATTTAAAGTTATCAAATGTTTCAATAATTCAAATTTTTCCTGCTACACACAATGGATGGTTTCTTTTGAGACTCTCAAAGATAGCCTAGCACTTAAGGATGCAGGGTGTGGAGCCAGACTGCCTGGGTTTTAATTCCAGGTCAACTCTTTCCTGTCTGAGTGACCTTGTGCAAATAACTTGCCCTTCTCTGAGCCTTGTTTTCTCATCTGTAAAATGAGGATGAAAACCTGCTTCATAGGATTGTTGGAAAGATCAAGGTCAACAATGTGGGTCAAGTGCATATTTGGGTGCCTGGCACACACTTGACTTTGGATTTCCAAGTCCTTTTTTAGACTTGATGTGAAATTGTGATGTATGTTTGCTGTGAGATAGCTTCCAGTTCTCAGATAGTTTCCTTGCGCCCTCTCCCAACTTACTCCCCACTTTGTCAACAATTAAAGAAAAAAAGTTTCCCTTTTCCTTTACTTCCATGTGAGCCTCCATTCAATCATCATTCTCATACTTCTTGCCAGCTGCCATCATGGGTCATCTTTGTAGTTTTCGGTCATATAACTTCTTTTCTTTTCTCTTCATTTGTTTGCACCAGATCAGAGATTTTACTCCAGTTTGCTGGGGAGCTTTTAAAAAATACTCTGCCTCCCTGCTTCCAGAGGGTTGGGTTCAATTGGTCTGTGAAGGAGCCAGGTGATTCTTCTGTGCAGGCTGAATTGAGCTGAAAGAACTATTCATTCAACAAATATTTATTGAGGGCCTTCTAGGTTCCAGGCACTGTTCTAGGGACTTGGATACATCACTGAAACCTCATGGAGCTTAAGTTCTAAAGGGAGGAGCAGAAATTCTAGTGGCAGGAGCACCAGGGGGACCACTGAACGAAACAGGGAGGATCTTGAAGGCAGGGACTTGAACTTATTCATCTTGGATTCCCCCGAGTCGGGGCTGTAGAAAACAAACAATAGTGCTTGTCGAATGAATGAATGAGTGATCTTTGGCCTTCTCATACTTGCATTGTTTTTTTCCTTGATTCATTTCACTAGACCTTCAGCTGTATGACAGTGACATGTCAAATTTGTCCTGCCACACCCCCTCAGTGCCTATTACAGTGACTGGCACACAGTAGGTGCTTCGTAAACAGTACTTAAATGCATGCATACATTTAAAAAAATGCATACCTGTATTTGTCATAGCAGCCTGGGTTTCAAGGATATTTCTGCTGATATCATTCATGAATCCCCACAAGTAAACATTTGGGGAGGCGTCGTCAACCCAAGGATGCTCATTGGTACCCCGACAGCCATTTCACAGGCTGGCGTGCCCTATAAGCATCCCGGTAAAGCACCACCAGCCACGGAGAGCCTGTCAACTCCTCTAAGCAGAAGGGCCCTCCCCGCCCCCTCTCCCCGCCCCCTCTCCCCGCGCAGCTTGCTCTGCCCTCCGCCTCCTCCTCTCCGCCCACTCTCGCCGCGGTCTCCTGGTGGCGGCGGCTTTGTCTCGTGGGCTGGTCCCCAGCGGGCTTCCTCCCCCGAGCAGCTGCCGCCCGAGGGAGGGAGCGGCGCGGGAGCTGTCCAGCATCCCGGTGCTGAAAGCCCCGAGGGCTCGCTCTCCGCCGCTACCATGTAAGGGCCATGAAAAGGCCCGTCCTGGCGCAGAGCGGACATGGAGGAGGACTTATTCCAGCTAAGGCAGCTGCCGTGAGTGTCATAGGGGCGAGAGAGAGGCAAGCAGGCTTTCTTTTAAAAAACAGAAACCTGCAAGGGGAGGCGGGAGGGGGGCATCTCTGCATGGCTTCTTGAATTTAATGGGAACTGTTTCAAAAGGAGGAATTAGGCCTGGAGGAAACAAGCCATTTTCCTTTCCCATTTGCCCAGCCTCTCTGTGTCTCCGACTCAGTTTAATTTTTTTTTTTTTCAGATCTGTCAGGACCTTCTGGGGAGCGAGGGGGGTTATGCTTTCCCTTTTAATTGCTCTCAATCCTAAAGGGATTTTGAGGTCTGTGCTTTAAGAAAACATTAGCTGCTGTTTTGGTATGTGGACTGAATTGATGAAGTCCACGCAATGACACCGGTCCTTTCCAGCCCTTCTTCTATGCTGTGAAATTCCTAATTCTTCAGCAAGGTCTTTTGGAAGGGAATGATACCGATGTTGCAGACTGGTTTCTAAGAAGCTGGGATTCCTTCCTAGAGGACAGGCTTGGGCAAAGTCCTGTTGTTTATGAAGTGTGTGAATGAGAGGGTTGTGCACGGTCACTGAAACCTCTTGCCTGCTTCTGAATGAAAGGTTTTTGTAACAGCTAGCTTGACTGAGATTCACCGTCGGAACATCAGAAATACACTCCTTTGAGGACAGGGAATTTTTTAAGAGATAGCAAATTTGCTCTGAGAATCTTAGGGGAATATAACCTAGCAATGGAAAGGACAGGGGCCTTGTAGGGGGGCTTACAGATATTTCCTACCACAAGTAGATGGTGATTTGTTAAGCAAATTCCAAGTATATAAGAGGGAGCATTAAAAAGAACATTTCCGGTTGTTGTTTTATTTATTTTTAGAATCACTAGCCATTTGGATGGTAAAAGTAGATTCACTTTAAAGGATTAATTATTGTTAGTATGTATGTATTTTCTTGACTTAAAAAATGGTGGGTTTTTTTCCCTCTAAGCTACTGAGGAATTCTCCCAAGTGACTTTTAGTGTGACTAATACAGTTCTCTGAGGCTCTGAGTACTGAAGGGGGTTGTAATGTTTACTTCTCAATTAGTGTAAAATTAATTTTTATTTTAAAATTTTAATTAATTTAAAATTTGCTTTTAAGCTTTCATTAATTGATCCACAGATAGCATATCTTATTATGTAATACTGCATTATTTCACAAATGCTAAAGGATGTCGAGATATAATATCTGGAGGTTGATGTATTAGTACATAAAAATGTAAATGTCTGATTGCAGTTCTCTCGAGGAAAACATATCACTGTCATTGAAAATAAATATGATCAAAAATCAAACTATTATCCCCCAATTAAAAATAATTCAAAACCAGAAATATGAAATCAGTTGCTCAGAATAAGACTACCTACTAGAACTGCAGTTTTTCTGGGATAAATTTTCCAATAATGTCAGAGCATGTGAACTTTGCAAAAGATTCATTTATATTTAATCTACTAATATGTAGACCAGACATTATCATGACAATTCCTTCCTTAATTTAAAAAAACTAAAAATAGGAAGAGGTTTTTACTGATTTAAATTTAAAAATTAATTCAGTTCTTTATATGAATATAATGTACCAATAAATAAAGATAAATAAATTCCAGAGAAAAGCACAAGAATAAAAAGTCAGTCTCCTTCCTTTCAAATCCCAGTCCTATTCCCCAGAGTTAAGTTTATTGATTATTCTTTCTGATGTTTTATAGACATAAATACATATATTATCTATTAGAGAGAACACATTGTGTACTGGTTAGGTACATTGGCTCTTGAGTCAGACAGACTTGGGTTCAAATCCTGACTTTGCCACATCCTTGCTGTGTGATTTTAAGTAAGTGACTTAACCTTTCTGAGACTTAGTTTCTCTAACTATAAAATGAGAATGATAAAGTATTTGATTTATAGGGTTATTGTGAAGATCAAATGAGATAATGTGTGCTAAATTCTTGGCAGGCACAAAGCACTCAATGCATATTAGTTATTATTATTATTACTACATCTGAAAAAATCATTTAGAAAAATAAAATATGTAGGTTCATGATGCTGGACTCCCTCAAATTATAATCTGTGAGCCCCGCAAACTACATTTGAATGAATTTAAAATTAGCCTTGAAATGTGTTGACCTCAATTTCTAAAAAAGAGTAAGCTAAAAGGAATGGCCACATGAATCTGAGTGGGTTACAAATCACGACTTAGATGTTTTTTAAAACCACACCCTGCATTTATTATGCACAGATTGCAGGCAGCAGATTTCCTGAGAAAATTATGGTTAAAAAAATTCAGAGTGCCTTGTAGAGAGTTGGCAAAAGTGGACTTAGGAATAGGCTCAGTCCTGTGGGAGACCAAGGCTTGTAGATTATAAGCCGCTAAGTAGTTTACGAGGGGGTCAAGGGGTGAAGGTGTCTAAGAAAACAGCCCTTCCTTGCACTTGGGGGCACCTTTGCACAGCTCTGGGATGGTTCGCTTGAGACCCCAAATGACCCTTGTCTTTCACCTGCTGTTTACCCAGAGATAGCACGTGTACAGGAGATTCAGGAGTCTAGGATTTTGCACCCTACTCCTGCCTTGTTGTGAGACCTTGTGCAAGTTAGACTTTTCTAGGTCTCTCCTTTCTAGGATGATTTCTTGAAAGCAAGTTTACAGACTCAATTGATTCATTGCTTCCTTCCTTCATTCATTCACTAATTTACTTTAACACCATCCTAGGTACAAGGCATTCGACAACTGAGTAAGGTAGAATGGTTACTGACCCTAAGGAACTCACAATCTAGAGTTGTAACATCCAATATGGTAGCCACTAGCTACACGTGGCTATTTAGATTTAAAGTTAAATTATTTTCAATTATGTAATTTGTGTATGAAATGATTTATACAGTATAATTGACAATATAAAATATGTAAAATTCTAAAAATCTGTCCTTCAGTCACATTAACCAAATTTCAAATGCCAAATAGCTACGTGTGGCTAGTGGCTACCATATTGGACAGCGTAGGTCTAGAACATTTCCATAATTGCAGAAAATTTGATTGGACAGCACTGATCTGATGGGGGAGGTGGACATTGCACAAATAATTACGAGAATTATCTTAAGTGCTATCAAGAACCAGTGCAGGCTGGGCACGGTGGCTCACGCCTGTAATCCTAGCACTCTGGGAGGCCGA
>VBSM01003044.1:10272923-10285195 GCA_008086735.1 Cheirogaleus medius
TCACTCTTGCTCAAGCTGGTTTCGAACTCCTGACCTCGAGTGATCCGCCCGCCTTGGCCTCTCAAAGTGCTAGGATTACAGGCGTGAGCCACCTCACCCGGCCAAGAAATCAGTTCTAATGCCCCATGATATGAGGGAGAAATAAAAACAGGTCATTCATAAGATTTCTTTTCAGTATGCAAATATTCACATACAACGCTGCCTAGGTGATAGGAGAAAGTAGCCAAGATATGTCCCTGATTACTAATGTTTGCATTTAACTGAATATTGTCAATACTTTTTTTATATATATATATTTCACATTTCAAAATAAGGTTTAGATCAGTCTATCCCTAGATGAGCCCTGTGAATGCAGCCCATCAGTGACTCAAATACCATGGGTGGCATTGCCACTGGCAACGTGGTTTCCTGAAACAAACAATTTTGTAAAGTTCCAGGTAAAACAAAGTAAATCTTCCTTTGATTTTACCTGCATCTCTGAAAAATATGTGTATATTCAAAGTATGCCCCCAAATCCTATTCTTATGTAAAAGCAGAGAGAATGTCTAGGTACAGATCGTCACAGAGTTTTCAGCTGCGTGACAGCTGGCAGGACACCTGAGCCGGTGTGGGACACAAGACAAGTCTACACGCGTCTCCTGCGGTGTGAAAGATCTCACATCTCTGGGCCCCCGATCACTGGGGCAACCAAGAATGCCCCGTGGGCCAGGCGCGGTGGCTCACGCCTGTAATCCTAGCACTCTGGGAGGCCAAGGCGGGCGGATTGCTCAAGGTCAGGCGTTCAAATCCAGCCTCAGCAAGAGCGAGACCCCGGTCTCTACGAAAAAACAGAAAGAAATTAATTGGCCAACTAAAAATATATAGAAAAAAATTAGCCGGGCATGGTGGCGCGTGCCTGTAGTCCCAGCTACTCGGGAGGCTGAGGCAGGAGGATCGCTTGAGCCCAGGAGATTGAGGTTGCTGTGAGCTAGGCTGATGCCATGGCACTCTAGCCTGGGCAACAGAGTGAGACTCTGCCTCAAAATAAAAAAGAATGCCCCGTGATTTTCCCATATACCTCCCAGAGGCTGCCACTGCCCAGACAGGGAACCTCTGACATCCCCTTGGCAGTGTGGGTTCCCGTGTAGCTTTCGATGTGGGGCAGGGGCCAGGCCACCTGGAGGGGCTGAGAAGCCCTAATGATTTGGTGTCTTCCTCCTCCGCAGGGGCTGAAGATCAGCGTGCTCTGGACTCTGTACTACGGCATCCTTAGCGCTTTCGCGCCTGTGTATAGCTGGATCCTGGTGCTCCGAGGCCTGGTGGGCTTTGGGATTGGAGGAGTCCCCCAGTCGTAAGTAAATACCCAGCTCTGGCCATCCACACACAGCCAGGCGGCCACTCAACTATGTCTGCTCATGGCCTCGGGGGAATGCAAAGACAGCTACGCCAGGGCTTCTGGCACCCAGGAGCTATGGTGTAGCAAGAGAGTAGCATCATTACCAGTATCGTAATGATGAATAACAATGGACACCACCACCGCCACGGTGGCTGGAAGGTGGTGAAAGTGAAATAGCAATAAAAATAATAGATCTAGCATTGACTGGCCATTTCTCGTTGACACATCGGTGCAGCCCAGGAGGTGTGTGTCATTGTACTATTGCAATCTCCATTTTACAGTTGGGGAAACTGAGGCTCAGAGGGTGAAATCATTTGCCCAAGTCACATGGTGTGTCAGCGGAACTAAGAGCCTGAGTTTATCTGCCCACTGCATCCATGCTCTTCACCACCTCAGATGCCACCTACTGTGTCCTTCCAACCTAAACACAGGCAGGGGATGGCGCTGGCCACATGCCAGTTGGGTGTTGTTTTGTTGTTGCTGCTGTTGTTTAAGGTATTTAGAATATTCAGAGTTGTAGGAAGAAGCCACTGTCACCTGGGGAACTGGGGAAGCCTTGCCCTCCCGGCTGGGCCCTAGAGCAGGGATTGGCAAACTACGGCATGTGGGCCAAATCCGACCCCCATTTCCTGGTGTTGTAAATAAAGTTTTATTGGAACACACCACACTCTTCATTTACGCATTATCTACAGCTGCCTTCGTGCCACAGACTTGAGTAGTTTCAGCAGAGGCTACACGGCTTGTAGAGCCTCAAATATTTACCATGTAGCCCATTACAGAAAAAGTGTGTTGGACCCCACCCCAAAGGGTGATGATAATAGCCAGTGTTTCGTGTTTACTCTGTGATAGGTGCTGCTCTAAACAGTTTACCCAGGTTGTCTCTTTAATTCCCAAGTCTTCCCTAGGGGGTAAATTCTATTATTAATCCACTTTACAGATAAAGAAACAGAGGCACAGAGAAGTAAAGTAACTTGCTCCAGATAACACAGCCAGGAAGTGGCAGAGCTGGGATATGAACCCAAGGCCCTCTTAAAGCCAGAGCCTGGGCTCTAACCATTGCATTTTACTGCCTTGCAGTTAAGAATGTAAAGTGTTTGGGAAGAATCAGAAGGCGACTTGGGGAAGATGTAGGCAGTTTCATAGGAAGGGAACTGCATGAGAAGAAGGCGTAGCTGAGTCTGAGGAAGGCTAATAATGGCCCGGGTTGGTCAGCTTGTAGGGATGAGATACATGATCATTAAAAGCTGAGGTTGGACAGGCTGGCCAGGGCAAGCTCATTAAAGGCCTTGAATGCCAGTCCAAAGGGATCTGTCTATAGGTGATAGGGAGCAACTGAGAGTTCTTGAGCAGGGGAGGCACTTCAGAAGTATTAATCTGGCAGTGGTGGGTCAAATGGGTTGGAGGCAAGGAACCTTATTGCGATAATGTACGGAAATTGTGTGAGAGGACCAGGTAGATCCCTTGTAATCGATTCATTCATTCCACTAATACTTCCTGAGCCTCTACGCGATGGCACAAGCAAGAGAGACATGGTCCCTGTCATAGGCTGGGGTCCTGGGAAACAGACTCTGAGATGGAGATTTGTGTGCAGGTGGTATTAGAATCAATACCTGTAAGCAAGTGAGAAAAGCAGGACTTTTGTCCTGAGATGGTGTGTGGCGGGAAGTTTAGTTGCTCCGCCGTTGCCAAGGGGACCTCTGCTAGCCGGTAGGGGGTCAGAAGCTTGGATGACCGTTCAGCGTTGTTCCAAACTGGGGTAAGGGGGCCAGACCTTTCTACCCTCACGTCCCCTAGTCATTGGATGTGGGCTGTCATCAAATGGGAGCAGGACCTCGGACAAGGCAGCTGCTTTGGGCCAAGGCAGTTCCTGCAAGGGACTCAGCGACGAGCTCTTAGCAGGCAACACTCCTGGTCATTCCGCAGGGAATAAATGCCTCGGTCCGGAAGGGCAAATCCACGTGGCACATCACAGCATCCTCTAGAGCCCACCCCTTGCACCTCTGGGATCAACTTGCTTCGTAGACACTCATGTATCACTTAGCGAGCATTGGGGACACATTCTTTGAAATGCATCACTAAGTGATTTTGTTGTGCAAATGTCAGAGTGCACTTACACACCTAGATGCACTTACACTACACACCTGGGCTCTATGGTGTAGCATTTTGCTCCTCGGCTACAAACCTGTACGGCAGGAGACTGTACTGAACACTGTAGGCAGCTGGAACACAGTGGTAAGTATTTGTGCATCTAAACATAGCTAAACATTGAAAAGGTACAGCAACAATACGGCATTATGATCCATGGCACCACCATCATATTTCATGTCAGTGGTTGACCGAAATGTCCTTTTGCAGTGCGTGACTATAATAAGGTCACTCCATTTGAGAGCAACATTTCCTCCAATATTCTGGTTGTTCTTTTTCCCTGCAGAGATTTGTAGAGTATGGCTGGTGGGATATGCTAGAGACCCTGCTATGGCTGCTGGTCTCATGGCTGTGACAGATGCCTGTTTCTCCCTCCTCTGCTACCCATTCTAGATTCCCTCACCTTTGGTTAGCACTTCCGTGGATCTAGATGGTTCATGTGGCAGGGTGACCGAAAGGGTCCGAGTTCCTGCTCACCATGCCCTTTTCAGGCCATGCCTGCTACACTTGTCCATTCATGAACAGCCCTGGGCAGAGGAGTACCAAGAGATGTCCTGTGTATCACCTGGGTGTCCCTATAACAGTAGCTCTACCTACCGGTGATGGGTAGGACCAGTTTCTCTGATAGAATGGTGACTGCTTTTCTCACCTGCTCGTTTCTTGACTCAAGGAGCAGCCGTTGCTTAAAGTCGCGTGGGACTCTTGCTGTGTCCCCTAGCGGGTGCTTTCCCTCTCTGGGAGCCAGGACCTTAGACCCACAAGAAGTTGATGTGAGGCACAGATGCCCCCAAGCAGGTCCCCGGGATGATGACAACGAGAGCTGCTCCTCTTCCACTCCCTTGGTTCCCAGACCCGCGCAGTCTTTCTACTGGGGACACAGCGCCGCGGCGGGGATTGATTTGAGTGTGCGTTGCCCCCTGGAGGACAGGGTCCTGTTGTCACGAGGCATCATCTCCAAGGTGACATCTCAGCAGCTCCTGGGAAAGGCTGTTCCGTGGCTCTCCCAGGCCAGCAGCGCCTGGGTGGGTTGGTATATGATAGGACCCGGAGGATTCCATGGTGATATGCCCACCGCTGCATCTGCTTTGTCGTGTATCAGCTGCTCTGGTCCCGTGCAGTGTCACGCAGGATCGCGTATCAGTGGGTCAAACCTTCTTTAAGTCCTTGGGTGATGGCGGTGGCCGAGACGCGGGCAGGAAAGAAAACCAGTATGCAGAATCACTGCCAATTTGGTCAAGATGAACCCCTGCTCCTTCCACAATGGAAGGGTCCAATGTAAATATGTTGCTACCAAGTGACATGGAGCGGGGGGCTCCACGTCGGTCTCTGTTGCTGGCACCTGGGCTCACTGGGAGCAGAAGGAGCAAGATCAGCCTTGGTGAGCGGGGTCGGGTGCTGCCCCGCTACAGCACCTGCCCTCTGAGCACAGTGATTGACTCCTCGAACCTGCTGAGTGTCACGCGCGGGGAAAACGGAGAAAGACAGCCCAGAGGGCTCATGCTGACTCCAAAACAGGGCGGTGAGATCATGGGCTGCCCAGGTTCGAATCCCAGCTCTGTCACATGATAGCTGCGTGACCTTGGGCAAGTCACTCAACCTTTCTACATCTCAGTTTCCTCATCTGTAAAATGGGGACAACAGCATACCCACCTCGTGGGATCACTGCGAACAGTAAATGACAACACATGTACGTGCCCAGGACGATGCCTGGCCGAGCGCTCCATGCATATCAGCGGACATCGGATCTGCTGAAGGCTTTGGTAAGAAGCTCAAGTGTTGTCACCGTGATGGGCGAGGGGCTCAGTGTGTGACTGTAGAAAGGACGGGGAGCGGAGGGGACATGACCATGTGGATTGAACACAGGAGCAAATACCCAGGCTCCTCCTGCCACTTGCGGAGCTGGAAGGATGAGTGGCTCTGGGTTCCCCTCAGCCCTTCCCGCCCTCATTCATGGTGGCTTCCGCCAGGGCTCTGCTCAGCAGCGCTGCACGCGGTGGGCTCGAATCCGGGACGGGCTTGGAAACCACTGGACCTCGAAGCGGAGGCCACTAACACAGCCACAGCCATAGATCTGGGCTGGGGGGGGGCGTCGTGGACAACGTGCTCCAGGTCTGGCCCAGGCCCAGGCATCTCTCCATTCATTGGCGAGGGTAAGGTGTCCCCCTAGTGGCGGGAAGGAATGCTCGCGCAGAAGAGCAAATCAAACTCCTTTCCCAGGGATGCTCGGGTGGCTGCCGGCAGAAGTAGCCTCCAAACAGTCTGCTGGGTTTCCTTCCCATATCAGGAAAGAGAAAGGAACTAAATATTCAAGATGGTAAAATGAGAAGTGCCACTTTCTATTTCTTCTTACGAATTTCCTGGAAATGACACAAAAGGGACAAGAAATAGAATACATCTTTCGCAGTGCAGGAAAGCAAGAAAAGGGTGCCACTGGTGGACCAGAAATTTTGAGGAACCTCTGGAAGCTGGCAAGCAGATGGGATTGCCATGGCAGAACAACTGGAACAGAGAAAAATCATATCCGACAGCAGCAAAGGGGTGGGGGGAGATGCTTCGCCTTGGAGCCTGGGAGCAACGCCCTTCCCAGGGTCCGCAAGTACAGAGAGAGGGGATAGGACGTCAGGGGATAAAATAAAGGACCCAGCAGCTAGGAGGGCCTGTCCTCTTACCTGTTGCCGTGAGGGTCCCCAGCCCTCACATGCCACGCTGTCCCATTGAGCTGTTCATTTATCGAATCCTATCATGGCCCTACTGTTTGTTTGAGCTATTGCTACAATCCAGGCACTAGGCCACGCGCTTTACCTAGAGTACTGTTTAAAAGCCCATGAAACCTTAGGAGACATATATAAAATTATCACCTCTATTTTACAGGTAAGAAAGCTGGGGCTTTAAAGAAGCTAAGTAACACACCCCTGGTCGTACAGCTAGTGAATGGCAGAGCCGAGATTTAAGCATCACTGGATGGCTCCCACTTGTAATCCCAGCACTTTGGGAGGCCAAGGCAGGAGGATCGCTTGAGGCCAGGAGTTGGAAACCAGCTTGGACAATATAACGAGACCTCATCTCTACAAAAAAATTTTAAAATGAGCTGGGTACAGTAGCATGAGCCTATAGTCCCAGCTACTTGGCAGGCTGAGGGAGAGGACCGATGAAGCCCAGGAGTTCGAGGCTGCAGTGAGCTATGACTGCACCACTGCACTCTAGCTTGGGCAACAGAGCAAGACCCTGTGTCTAAATAAATTTAAAAAAATAATAATTTGACCCTCTAAACCTATTCTCTTAACAACTTCACTAAATAGCTCTTTTATTTTTGAGAAGGGCAAATAAAAACTATAAACAAAATCACAGAACTGTTTAGCCATCCAAGAAAACCACAGGCTTCCCACAACTATAACTCTACCCATTTGCATAAAAATGGTTATGTTTTAACTGTACACTGTTCTTATCTAATGATAAAAATGGCTCCCCCAAGTTCATTATTTGGAACATTTCGTTGAAGATATTTTCATGTGATTAAATGTGATTCAGAGCTTCCATTCATTTAGAATAGCTTTATCCAGTTGCAGCACCTCGTAAAACCAGATGAATTAAGATGTTGCTGTATGATTTTTAAAAGCTCAACAACCAGAAGTCCTTGTAATGTACTCTGAATCTTTAATGTAAATACCAATTATTTTATGAATAAGGAACTCATTCCTCCACTCTTATCTGCGCTTTTCTATATTCCTCCTCTTGCCCAATTTCTTCTTTCTTTTCTTTCTTCCCCAGACTCAAGGGGATATGGGGGGGAACAGACTCTTGATGAAATGAGCTGCAGAACCACACAGCAAAGGAGCAGAAATACAGGGAGAGAAATATTGGGGCAACTTTTGCAAGCCAGTTGCACCTGGGTTCAAATCCAGGCGTGGCTGATGCCAAAGGCACTCACTGTGTTGAACGATTACTTTGAAAGTGCTCGGAGCATGAGCATGCATAGTCAGAAGGTCCTGGTAAATCATTCCTGTCCCCTGGGTCCCCGGTATTGATTTGGAGATGACTCTGGGGATGTAGAGCTGGTTGTTCGCAGCAGGCTTTTATTCCCTTTAAGGAGGGAACGAGGAATCACATGTAGGATGCCAAATATTACACTTTGTCTATGGAAGAGCATCAGGAAGGAAGAGACTTTCGTTCGAGCAAGGGAGTTAAGGAGCATTTTATTTTTATCCTTGAAAACAATATATTTTTGTTTTAGGAAATTTAGAAAATGCAAAGAAGCATCAAAAAATGATAATCACCTCTAATTACACACATATCTCCTCTCTAATATATGTAAGATACAGATTGGTACTGGGGCCAATGGATTCTTATTTCCAGCAGAGGGCGCTGTGCACTCTGGCAGGACACTTACTTAAGTGCGGTGCAAAGCTGTGGTCGTTGACACCCTGCTTGTGTTTTAGCTGCTCCTAAAGATGAATATCCCAGGTAGCCAGCTCCCCTGTTCTACACTGAAACCTGCTTCCATATGTCCTTTGGATCGGTGTCGACAATGAGCTTGCCCACAAACCCATCCCTGACATTGCTCTTTCCTCCAAAGACCAAGCAGAAATGCCAGGCTGAGATCACTGGTCATTTCTTTCCACGCATGTGATCCAAATGGCCAATCTTTAATTTCCCAGTGCTGTAAATGCGATTATTTGCAGTCGAAATTTATTTATGCCAGAATCGGCTGCTTCTTGGCATTGCTAATTTCATTGCTCACTCTTTTATTTTTCAGTCTGAGTGTAATAATTGCCACACTTTGGATGAGGCTCAAGCAGCTCGTTTTCATAATCAACTGCTATCAATAATGGCCACATGTGGAGCGCAAGGATTATACGAAAAGATGCTGCTTGTAGCGTAGGTTGCAAAACATGAAATTGAAAACGACCTATGTATTAATCTACAGGTGTAGGTAAATAAATGCTGATACGGCTGCAATGAGGAAGGCTATGTAGCTGTTAAAAATAATGCAGTAGCCCCACCTACATTAATATGGAAAGATTTCCCAATTGTCTTATTGAAAGCAGATCCTAACACAAAGAGTCAAGAGCAAGTTGTTTACTCTGGGAGATTCAGCCACACAGACTCCAAATCGTCCCACTTAAGGGATGAGGGAACTGTCGTAGAGGGCTGCTCCTGGGAAGTTTAAATTCTTTGGCACCGCTGATCTGCCACCACGAAGGTTGGCAAAGCAAGCTTGAGTGACCAGAGAAAGTCCTCAGGAAAGGGTTGAGGGTGCAGGCAGTTGGAAGGTGGGCCGGCATGCATGGAAGTGGTAAGAATGGGGACATTAGTATGGGTGGAACACTGGCAGTGTGCTGTGTGTGTCAAGAAGAGGAAGGAAGGAAGGAAAGAAGGAAGGAGGGAGGAAAGGAGGGAAGGAAGGGAGAAACAAAGAAGGAAGGGAAGGAAGGAAGGAAAAGAAGGAAGGAGAGAGGAAGGAAGGAAAAGAAGGAAAGAGAGAGGAAGGGAGGAAGGAAAAGAAGGAAGGAGAGAGGAAGGAAGGAGAGAGGAAGACATGCAAAAAAGACCACAGGAATCAGCTTGAAGGGGCTCCCACTGGCCAGATCTGGAACAGTCTGAGTGTCAAAATAATCATGGGTTATAAACCACTGAACAAAATCGAAGTCTCCAACTCCACACTGATTAAATGACTAGATAAATAGATGGCTAGATTAGGTGAATAAAGAGAAGGGAATGCTCTTCCTTATAATAGAATGTCAACTAACCATTGTAGAAGGAATGACAGAAATAAAAAATATCATTTGTCACTCCACAGTGGTAGCTGGTTTAGGCAGAAACAGTCAATGGCCAAAGCTGGTGCGTGGAGGGTTTACGGGGGAAAGGATATGGGCATTATCTCTATTTTCTCACAAAGCACTTGTTCATCACAAATGGAAAAATGAGAACTGAGGGTGGAGAAATCAGTTCGACACCAGCTTGGCCCCGTGATGAAGATGAACATCACCTGTGATGGGATGGGTTGACATCACGTGCTCCTGATGTTTGCTCCTGCCAAGAAAACATTTTCTCCTGGACCTCCTGGGTTTCAGTTAGGACCCAATGGCAGTGGTTATAAAATTTGAGAATCATTTGAAGAGTTAGTTAAAAATGCAGATACCAGGGCCCCATCCCTAAGAGTCTATTTCTGAAGGTCTGGGGTGGGTGTGGGGAGCTATTTATCTAGCCATCATCGTTGCAGGACATTCTGATGTAAGTGGTCCACTGACCACGCTCAGAGGCATGGTGGCCTAGAAATTCAGGACACATAGCAATTTTCCCACCCAGCCCTGACCTTAACCCCCTTTCTGTCCCTTTGCTTTCCCAGGGTGACGCTGTACGCTGAGTTCCTTCCCATGAAAGCCCGAGCTAAATGCATTTTGCTGATTGAGGTAAGGTGGAGCTCGGCCTGGGTCTCTAGAGAGTGCTGACTCTCTGGCAAGAGGTTCTCTGATGTCTTGAGCCACAGGTCACAGGAAAGCAAGTTTAAGAGAAATATAACATACTTGCTATGCAAAGACTTGAATGGATCAGTTGGGTCGATTCTGACACGGCTGTTTTGCAATATGGATAAATTCTTCGGTTGGCAAGAAAATCCAATCTATCACTCCTTAAAAGAAATGGTGGCAAGCAGGTGGCAGGTCCTTCTGGAACTGGAAAGAGCTTGTATCTGAGAGTTGGTGTCGAATGGTGCGGCTTGAGTGGACCAAACTCCTGTCCACGCCACATCGTCACCCTCTGTCCCTGTCTTTCACCCAGACTGGCCCGTGTCTTGTGTGATATCTCCATGCTTGGCCACTTCTATAGCCATCTTAAAATTCTTAGAGTCCAGCCAGTCCCCCTCAAGTCCTCCTTCTTCCAGGGTCTTGTGACTCATTTTCCAACCATGATCCGAAAGATCCCAGGGCAAATACAATGACCCTTCCCAATGTACAGTGGCAGTGTGGCTTATGTGTCCCTGCTGGACCTTAATGTCTGCAGTGATGAGCATGAAGCCACTCTGACCTCCCCAGTCACTGTAACCACACCGACAACGTTGATCACATCGAACCCACAGCCCAACTTAACCATCCTGACAGCATCCACTCCTGATCTATCAGGGGGATGTTCCGCTGGTCCACACTGGTATGAATGAATCAGTTGTTTAAATATTGAAATACATCCAGCCCAGCTGATCTTGAACTCTGATTGCCCCTCATTGTCTAACACCCTGTCCTCTCATGGAACCCCCCTAGAGCTTCCCACGATCCAGTAACTAAAGAGTCAGTTCCCTGCACACTGTGGATGGTGTGTGTGTGGTGTCCCTTCTGAATGGCCAGCGCCCTCCCTGTGCCTGTCGTTAGACATTTTGACTGTCACCTCCAATTATCAGCAACATAAATGGCCTGTGGTTCATTTAAGCAAAGGAGGACTTAGGATGGCTCTGGGGGGCTCCAAAACTCACGTGGAGGCTGAAGGACCAGGTTCTGGAATAGGGTCAGGGTCCCAACAGGTATCCTCAAATTAGGATGCTTTGTGGTGGTTTAAGAAAGGCACTATTTATAAAGTCCCTGCAGGGTGTTGACAGCCCAGGCCCAAAGGGGCAAAGGCAGGAAGTAATCGGCAGCCCAAAGAGTTGTATGAAGGTTGTGGACAGGAACGATGACCTTCAGCTGAGCGAGCCTGGGGATTGGCGCCCCGATCCCTCTCTCCTTCTTCCTTCTCATCTCCGGCAGGGCTTCCTACCTGGTAGGGAGCTGGAGGGCAGGGAGCCTGTTGATGGAATCCATAGAAAGGTGGAAAAGGACAGAGAGTGACTTGGAGAGGCAAACAGAGGACGTTCAGTCACACTGGGAAGAGGCAATTCTGATGGAGGACTCCGGGGCACCGGTGGGCAAGGGAGATGGATGTCAATAGACCAAAGCCAATGTGTCCATTTGCACAGCCACATTCATGGCAGCAAGGAGTCCGAAGTGGGAGGATTGCTAGAGGTCAGGAGTTTGGGACCAGCCTGGGCAACATAGCGAGACCCATCTCTACAAAAAAAATTTTAAAAATAATTAGCCAGGTGTGGTGGTACACCTGTCGTCCCAACTACTTGGGAGGCTGAGACGGGAGGATCGCTTAAGCCAAGTGTTCAAGGCTGCAGTGAGCTATGATCATGTCCCTGCACTCCAGCCTGGACCACAGAGCGAGACACTGTCTCTAAAAAGGAAGGAAATGCTGACACACACTACAACATGGGTGACTCTGGATGAACCTTGAAGGCATTATAAGTGAAATAAACCAGTCACAGAAATGCAAATACTGTATGATTCCACTTATATGAGGTCTCTAGAGTAGTGAAATTCATAGGGACAGAAAATCGAACAGCGGTTTCCAAGGGCTGGGTGGAGGGGGACATGGGAGTTATCGTTTAATGGAGACAGCTTCATGTTTGCAAGATGAAAACAGTTCTGTAGATGGATCGTTGTAATATGTGCACAACATCGTGAATGTACTTAATACTACTGAACTGTACACTTAAGAATGGTTAAGATGGTAAGTTTTGTTATGTGTATTTTACCACAATTAAAAAATGGAAAATAAAAACCACCTTACTGGACTTGGTGGCTCACACCTGTGATCCTGGCAACTTAGGAGGCTGAGGAAGGAGGATCACTTGAGGCCAGGAGTTCAAGACCAGCCTGGGTAAAATAGTGAGACCCCCATCTCTAAAAAAAAAAAAGTAAAAACAATTAGCTGGGTATAGTGG
>VBSM01003044.1:10287322-10313504 GCA_008086735.1 Cheirogaleus medius
AGGCAGGAGGATCGCTTGAGCCCAGGAATTTGAGGTTGCTGTGAGCTAGGCTGAAGCCAGGGCACTCTAGTCCAGGCAACAGAGTGAGACTCTGTCTCAGAAAAAAGAAAAGAAGAAGAGAGAATGCCTTTCCAGAATCAAATCAAGTCTCCAAACACCAATTTTCCCTGAACTATTTTGCCAAAAGATCAATGTACCAAAAACATGTTTTAAGGATTATTCTTTTTGAATATATTTAGTAAATAGTAATATATTATCCTATATATATATAAATACATCTATTCATCAATATAGTCTTTCTATAAATATATTAATAAATCTATTTTTGAATATATTAATGCTCTATTCCAAAATATACTCAATAAATACAAACTTTCTCAAATATATTCAATCAACATATTTAACAAATATTGTCTTCTTAGCCAAGAATATATTATAAAATATTTTTATTGGAGAAGACATGGGTAGACTATACCCCCATGACCTATAATGTATATTTTTTAACTTTTAGCATGTTTAAATAAATGAGCATTTCTCAAACTGCTGCTAAGAAAAATATGTTCGTTAAATATATAGCTAAGAAGAATATAATCACAGAGAAAAATATATATATATTTTTGAGACAGACTCTTGCTTTGTTGCCCAGGCTAGAGTGCCATGGCATCAGCATAGCTCACAGCAACCTCAAACTCCTGGGCTCAAGCGACCCTCCTGCCTCAGCCTCCCAAGTGGCTAGGACTATAGGCACACGCCTCCATGCCCGGCTAATTTTTTCTATCTTTAGTAGAGATGGGGTCTCACTCTTGCTCAGGCTGATCTCGACCTCCTGAGCTCAAGTGATCCCGCCTCGGCCTCCCAGAGTGCTAGTATTATAGGCGTGAGCCACCCAAGAGTATATTTTTAAAAGAGCATTGTAAAGCAAAGATTTGATCAATTTGTAAATGATATAAAATTGGCCAATGAGTCACTTAGCTAATCAATGGTTTGGCAAACTGGCCTTTGGTGAATTGGTTTTTCAGGACATCAATTGTTGCCACCTTAACCTAGAGCTGGCCTTGGATGGGGTCGGGGAGAGAGAGAGAGAATGTGTGAAATGATTAGACTGGTTTTGGGCTCCCTGGGTTCATGGGAGTGCCCAAGGCCAGAGGCAGCCAGGTCTTAGGGGTCTGCTTCCCAGCTCCAGGTTTCTAGGTTGGAGGGCATGAGATGGCTCCAGTTTATGGGATCAAGCCCCTTGACATTGCTGGGTCTGGCTGAAGATGCTGGGTAGCTGAACCCTGCAGGTTTGAGTCCTGGGTTCACAGAGCCTGAGTGTCCTGTCCCCAGAAGCACCCCTCCCAGCAATGGTCTCAAGCCACAAGCTGGTGCCCCACACATCTGCAGGGTACAGAATAAACACTATGTCCTTGTCTCAAAACAGGAAGACCGAGGCAAAATGAGGGACCTTTTCACACCCCACTTCAGATGGACAACTCTGTTGCTGTGGTTTATATGGTAAGAGCTGTTTGGTGACCACTTTGACCCCATTCCACTCACTCTGTCCTGTTCTGGCTTTTGTTTTAATGCGACGCACAGAGAACACTTTGATCTCAGGCAGCGTTTGAAAATTTCAGTAGTTTGAACATCACCCGCCTGATTTCTGCCATATCCAGGTTGTCATCTGTACTGTTATTTTCTTAGTTTCTTAGTTTTTTTTTCTTCTTTAACTTGACTTGCTTTTTACTCAGATAAGGATCTTTGAAGAGGAAACTTCATATCTCTACTTCAAAGGAAAACATTTTAATTGCAGGTCACAGATAAAAGTCACTCTTAAAGATAAATACAGTAAAAAGTAGCTAGATTGATGGTTTGCCAGGCAATGAGCTTCTATATTTAGGAGACAGAAAGACTGAGAGAAAGGGGAGGTGTTAAGGATTCAATAGCACATACATGAGACTGGGGTATCATTCAAAAGAATTGAAAGGAAACTTCAAAGAGATTTTTTCCCCCACAATACGATTTCCTATTTATGTGTATCAGTGTCTTTCTCTCTGTTTATCTTGCCTTGGGTATCACCAGTGGCATGTATTTTGGGAACCGCTGATTTGGTCAACATGGTCATTTTTAGAACTTCCAGTTCTGATCCTGTTCAACTTTTCTTAAACAACAGCCGTGGGAGGCCGGCGGTCGGGGCGGCATTTGCAGACAATAATCACCTTAAACTTCTCAGCCAATTCAGATTTCAGTCATCTTTCAACTCTCTTTGTACCAATTCATGAACACAGCATTAACAGTGTACAAACCAGCCTGGCTTAAGGCTTTGTGTTCTTTTTACACCAGTTCTCATTTTTCCTATTCACCTTTGAGCAAAGGTGCTAATTAGCAGGGAAGCGTCCGGAAGGTGGTCTATTACAGGGAAGAGGGGAAAAAGGCTTTGATAATACACAGAACTGGGTTCCAGCTCGGCCCACACATTCTTAAGAGCTGAGATCAACTCACCAAGCATTTATTAAACACCTGCTTTACAAGAGTGGAGTCCACAGATTTTTTTTAAAAAGGGGTTGGGGGACAGAGTTAAGAATATTTACCTTTGACTTTATATAATTTTTTCAGTATTCACTACTTGAATACTGAAGCAATGAATTGGAGGCTAATTTTAATGCGCTGGAGAAGTCACTACAATTGCTAGCACAGATTATAACCCCAGGAAATTAATCACTGGCTTCCGATTCTGAGTGGGTTCCCACGTGACTATTCCACCGGGCAAGAATGTTCTGGCCCTGTAAACTTGGCTGTTCTAGTTCCTGTGTCCATCAGGAATTGATAAACTGTGCTGTTCTGAAATTCTAAAATCCCACGTCCAAGTTGGCCAGCTTCACCCAGAAGCCCTGACAGATGTCAACAGGACTGTTTTCTTTCAAATTTTGGTCCCTAAAACCGTTTTCACCCGTTGGCAGTTGCGTAGACAGCCTTGGGGATGCTGTGTCTCTGGGATATGATATAGTTCTTGGTTTTTCCAAGAACACAGGACCACTTCCCTTCCGTCACGTCACGATGCTGTTTTCCTGCCATCTTCCTGCTCAAGGTCCCCAGTAAAGCCCCCCAAAGACCCAGTGCAGCCGAAAGACTGGTCCCTGCCGCTGCAGACACACACCCTTCCCAAAGGGACAGGGAAAGGAAGCTGGCATTTCCGGATCATTTCTTTACCTTTCTCCCTTGCTCCTGGCAGGTTTTCCAACGCGTTTTCTTACTATGGGTTAGTCCTGCTCACCACCGAACTCTTCCAGGCGGGAGACGTCTGCAGCAGTGAGTATGGTGGTTCTCTTTGCTGGCCAACCGCCTCCCCCCAGCGCATACGGAGGCACACGCACGTTCCCCCACAGGGCTCTGCCCTTCTGGGATCTGGCCCTGCTTGGGCTTCCAAGATGCTCTGGAAAATCGCGTACAGTCTCATCACCATGGAGCTGACATTAGCAGAGCTACATTTCATGTCGGTGTTTGGGCTCTGAAGTTAGCATGGTTAAAAGATAAGCTGAAGCACATTAACATCTCAGAGAGTTGATCTGAATAGACAGCAATTCCTGAATCAGCAGAAAAGAACTGAAGAAAGCAGGAACAAGGAGCAAAAAGAGGATGGGTTGTTTCAATGTTTCAAAGTGACTTTCCTTATAGGGTTAAAACAGAAGGGACTTCCTTTGCATGCCAGCTCAGGTAGGCTCCTTCATAGGGCTTGCTGTGAATCTCCTTTTTTGGTTTTTGAAAAGTGGCCCCTTTCAAAGTTCAGTTTGATTACATCACTTAGCAAAAGTGACTCCATTTTGGTTTGGCCTGGACTGCCAGGCCCTGGTGCAGAAGCCGATTCAAAAGGGCCTCCCATAAGCTTCAACATAAGGTACACACAGAAGCAAGATAAAAAATTGTTTAATCGGTTAAAGTGGCACAGTAGCCTTGACAACCCCTAGTAGAGGTTCGTTGGTGGTTTCTGGTTGCTTCAGTTACTCTGAGTTGGGTTTCAGGTTTGCTTATGCAGGAGTGGTCTCAGCCTAACAGCCTCCCAATTAATTTTCTCTAAGAGCATTTAAGGGGAAAATTGCATATAGATTAAAATGATCATTGCTAATCCCCTAAAGAGCCCCATGTAGTACAGTACTTAAGAGTTTTATGGAAATGATCCTGCAGCCATTCTAATGTGCACATTAAGTTCGAGAACCAGGTTGGATCTCCACCCTAGCCACATAATAGAATCACCTGGAAAGCTTTTAAACAATGCCCAGGCCAATTTAATCAGTATCTCAGGGGTGGAGGGGGTTGCGGGTGAAGCCAGGGCGTTAGCAACTTTCAAAAGCTCCCCAGGTGATTCTATTGTGCAGCTGGAGGTGGGAACCACTGGACAAAGGGAAAGAATAAAAAGAAATTTCTATATGCGGATGTCTGTGCTTTCAAACCGTTCTGTATTTAAGACAATACTAGATTCCTAGCATTGAACCCAGGTTGGAGGATAAAGGACTCAAGTTCCTGCTTGTCTTTAAGGTTTGCCCAATTATCCTTTTTCATATTAAGCCTCTATAATCTTAGGTAATAGTTTTGTTTATTGGTATAAGAATTTAATGAGATGGTGGAGTCACAGCTCACTGCAGGGTGTGGGAGAGTCTACGTGAAATGCTTTGCAGAAGTGCCTCGGTTTAGATTCAATCGTAGGGTTTGGTATTGATTGGACATAGATTGCATCCCCTAATACTAGCCCTTAAGCTCAACAGAGGATCCAGGGCAAAGTTAAAAAGTAGGGGTTGGCAAACTTTTTCTATAAAGGGCCAGGAAGCAAATGTTTTAGGCTTCGTGGGCCATGCAACTCTGGCGTTTGTAGCAGAAAGTCAGCTATGGACAATATATAAATGAAAAACATGGCTTGTGTTCCAATACAACCTTATTTATGAACACAGATTTGAATTTTATATAATTTTTTATGACTGAGAAATAAAAATAAAATTCTAACCCCCCCCACCCCCACCCAACTGAATGGACCCCTTCTTGGCCCAGGGTACCCCAGAGAAATCTTAAAAACTGAGTTGCTGACCACGACAGGACAGGAGATTGCCTTGTTCTACCCCCTCTCTCACTAGCAGCCATGAGGCTTTCTTTCCTAAGGGTTAAGGAGAAACCAACCCTTTCAAAGACTGGGTCCACTGCTGATTTCAACCAACCTCCTGAAGCTGCCCCTCCCTTCCACACAATAATGGACCAGCATTCCTTCCTGACAAGAGACCACGACCATGGAGTATTTCTGGCCAGTCTACAAAAGCTGCACACAGAGAGACTTCATGTCCTCTGCCTCAACTTTTGACTTATAAAGTCTAATTGTAATATATTTAAACATTAAGTCTCCACCCCAAGGTGAACATTGGGAACGCATGATACATACATGTTAGCCTACTACGCACGTGCACACCTCCCCTTCATGAATATTTATAGCTCCCCCTATAACCTGTTGAATATGTTAATTATCCAGCCATTCAGCATAAATATCTTGTCTTATCCTTCCCTCCCTCAAAGTCCTTGCTTTTGGTTTCCTCCTTAGGCTGCGCTTCCCACCCTGTTAGGATGGCCAGGATGCAGGCTGCAGTGCTTTATGAGAAATAAAGCTCTCCTTTACAAATTTATGAACCTCACGATTCTTCAGCTGACAGCTTCATGAATTCTTTTGATTCCTAAAAAGCATTTGAAAATGTAAAAACCATTTTTAGTACATGGGCCAGGCAAAAAGAGGCAGGGGATCAGATTTGGGGCACAGGTCAAGAGTTTGCCAACACAGCCACTCGCTCCTTCACAGCCACCGAGGGAGAGAGTAAGAGACAGTCCCAGCAAGTTGGCATTGCAAACTTACAAATGCAGTCACACACGTCCCATCTCCCTTGCTGTGCTCTATGGGCTAGAAGCAAGTCACAGACGCCAGGGGAGGGCATCACACAAGAGTGTGAGTACCAGGAGGTGGAGATCAGGGGACCACCCTAGAGTCCATGTGCCAAAACAATGCCTGCTATGTGATGACCTTACACAGTGGTTTTATTAGCCCCAGTTTTATGAGAAAGTTCATACCCAGGGAAGGAGGTATGGGGAACAGGAAGATGTGATTTAAGGCTGTGTATGACTCTCTCTCTCTCTCTTTCTCTCTCCCCCTGCCCACCCCCAGTCTCCAGTCGGAAGAAGGCAGTAGAGGCAAAATGCAGCCTGGCCTGTGAGTACCTGAGTGAGGAGGATTACATGGACTTGCTGTGGACCACCCTCTCCGAATTCCCAGGTGAGGGACCTGTGCAAGGCGAGGCTGGGGCAGGGAAGCCTGAGAATATGACAGTTGTTCAGCTGGTGGCTCTGTGCCACTTGGAAACAAATTCCACTCCTGGATCAGCCAGGGAATTTTTTTTTTCTCAATTCTTAGCTACAAGTTGTCAAGAACTGTGACAGGTCTCAGATTTCACCCTACTTGAAGGCTAACACGTTAAGCTGCCCAGTTTCCTGCATGCTGGTAGAAGACATGAGAGTCCTGGGTCAGAGACAAAAGACTATTTTACAGGAAGCAGCATGAGTAGGGACTTGGGGACTTGCCCCCAAGTCCCACAGGGACGAGAAAGGACCCAGGTGCATGCTACACATGCAATGGATTTGCAGCACAACTGAGGAACCCAAAGTTTAGGGAACCTAAATCTTTTATAACGGGCTTCCAGAAATCTGCCCAACCTTTGACTCAAAGGGAGACCTCATCTTTATTATATTAGGCAATAAACAAACGTGCCCTTGGCTCCACAGGGAGACAGTATCTCTACCTTCCAAGGCTGTTTGCAATACACACAACCTTGACACTACAGTCTGGGACAGAAGGGCAGCTAATGGCTCTGCTCACAAGATGTATAGGAATTCGAAAGACCCATGGAGAATTAGAATTGTCCCCTAACACCAGACACATCGGGAAGGATCGGTGGAACATGACAAATCCAAATCTGGCTGGGTGCAGGAATCCCAGCACTTTGGGAAGCTGAGGTGGGAGGGTTGCTTGAGGCCAGGAGTTCGAGACCAGCCTGAACAAGAGCGAGACCCCGTCTCTACAAAAAATAGAAAAATTAGCCGGGAGTGGTGGCGTGTGCCTGTAGTCCCAGCTACTCAGGAGGCTGAGATAGGAGGATCGCTTGAGCCCAGGAGCTTGAGGTTGCTGTAAGCTATGATTGCACCACTGCACTCCAGCCTGGGTCGCCAAGTAAGACCCTGTCTCTAAAAAAATAAATTAAATAAATAAACACATAAATAAAACCCTTTCCTCATATAGCTTAGCAGGTAAGACTGAAGGCTCAGAAGTTAAATCAGCATGGCTAATCTCCATTTCTGTGACTTTCCCTCTCTGAAACTCAGGTCCTTCTTCCCTTGATTTATTATGTTGATTGTCTTAGTTGTTTTTGTTGACTGATGCATTCCAAACTCCTAGAACGGTTCCTGACACAGAGTGGGCGCTTGATTTATTGACTGAATAAATGTGGAAAATGGGACTATTAATAGCATTTATTTTAGAGGGTTGTTTTGATGATTAAACAATATATAATAGATGTAAAAATACTTAGCCCTCATTTAATTATTATTAATATTAAATACTATGCTATACTATACTACCTCTACCAAGGTGGAGTGTGTTATTTTTTTAGTCCCAGTTTACAGATGAAGAAGCTGAGGTTCAGGGGAGGCAAGGGACTCGCCTGAGGCCACACAACAAGTTAGAGGCAAGCAGAGGCGTTAGAACCTAGGTGTTTCTGTCCCCCAGTCCAGGTGTACTCCTGCCTGGGTGCAGCAAATGCCACCATTCATGCTCCTGTTGGTGCCTGTGTTCGTTATCTGTTGCCATGCAACACACCATCCCAACATGCAGTGGCTTAAAACAACACACACTCATTATCTCACAGTTGCTGTGGGTCAGACACCCAGGAGTGGCTCACCTGGGTCCTCTGCTTCAGTGTGTTTCACACGGCCGTAATCCAGGAGTTAGCCCCAGGTCTGCGGTCTCATCTGAAAGCTTGACTGGGGCGGGATCGACTTCCGCACTCGCTCACACGGTTGTGGGCGGGATTCAATTCCTCTCGGGTAGTTGAACGGAGGGCCTCTGTTTCTCGCTGGCTGTCGGCCAGAGGTCTACCTTCAGTTCCTTGCCAGGCAGCTTCTCCACCAAGGCAAGCACAGGGGAAGAGCCAGGGACAGGGAAATGCCAGCAAAACAGAAGTCACGGTCTTTTAGAACCTCATCTCAGACGTGACACTCTCTCACTTTTGCTGTCTTCTAGTCATGAGAAGTGAGTCAATAGCTCTAGTCCACTCGCAAGGGGAGGGAGGGAGGATACAGGATGTGCCTTCCAGGGTCATTGGGGACCACACTGGCAGCTGCCTGCCATGCCCTGCCCCCCTTCCAGGCGTCCTCGTGACTCTGTGGATCATCGACCGCCTGGGCCGCAAGAAGACCATGGCTCTGTGTTTCGTTGTCTTCTCCTTCTGCAGCCTCCTGCTGTTCATCTGTGTTGGAAGGTGGGTTCTCAGGCTTCCCTTGGGGCCTCTGATGCGGGTGGGGGCAGGAGGGCACTTTGGCCCCAGTTTCTCTCTAATAAATTTAGACTTTTGACATCGTCTTCCAATGAGATCGTACATGTAGCCATTTCGTTTATATATGCGTTAAGTCTCAATTTGTCCAGTGGGAATATTTAATATTTCAAACAGACCCTGTTTTGTAATCTCCTTTTGGCATTTTTCCATTTTTCCATCTACCAAGAGACTCAAAATGTAGAAGTAGCCTGTGCCTCTCTTGACCTCTGAGAGGCCCCAGTGAGGGATCTGTGGGCCACGTCTTGCTTTGAGGAAGGTTGAGACATGTAGCTTCAACCCTGAAATGTTGGTGTTCTGGGGCATCTATGGGAACAATGGAAGAGAGGGCTGGGGACCAGAATTATCCTAAAAATACTGAGTAGTAGTTTACTTTCCCTAGCACAGCTGGTTCCTGGTTCAATCCCTGCCCCAGTAAGTTCCTGTCCGGGCTTTAATTATTTATATCTCTTCTCCCCAATCTTGTCCCCAACCTGGGCACCAGAGATACTCCACCCTCTAAACCTGATGCTTTGGAGAATGACAAACTTATAAAAGCAGGCCTTTTGAGATGGTCCTGGAACACGCGTGCCTGCGTATGTGTATGAATGTATGCTGGGGGGAAGTGATGTTTGCCAGTTTGCGAGGGTATAAACTTTGCCTGGGAAGATAGGACTTTGCTGAAACAAGCAGATAGAAAAAAAAAAAAATAACCATCCTCTGCTTTTTCTCCCCTCTCCCTAGAAATGTGCTCACTCTGTTACTCTTCATTGCAAGAGCGTTTATTTCTGGAGGCTTCCAAGCAGCCTATGTTTACACACCTGAGGTAGGAGGGGTGTCTGGGAAGAGCTGGGGAAGGGAGGGGGCAAGCTCTGCCTCCGGAAACACCCAGCCTGGACTGTGCAGAATGAAATTCATCTCTAGGGTTGAGCGGTGGCTGTGAAGCCCTTCATTATTTCAGCTTATTTTTCCTGTTCCTAGAAGCTTGTGCTCGGTGTCAAAATGTCCAAATTTTATATAACTATATAAAACCAAAACTGAAAGAGCTCCACCTTCTCTCCTCCTAGAGGCAACCGTCTTGAATAGTCCAGTGTGCATGTTTCCAGACTTTTTTCCTAAGCATATACATGTTGGTGCATGCTGTCAGTCACATTGAGTAACCGGGTAATTGAGAAGAGTTTTATAGATAAACGAGTTACAATGGTGTGAGGTAGGGATTAGGGAAACCAACAAGTGACAAAGCAGTGCCCCAAGGCTCACGATGGGGCACAAGTGGCTGGGGGAACTGCCACCCAAGGCCAATGGGGTTAAGAGAGGGGGCTGTGCAGGGTCTCAGGAGAGAGTTGTGTGTGGTTTCTAGTGGAGGGACACAGATGAAGTTCAAATTCCAGTATTCACTAATAAAGTTTTATTGGAACACACCACACCCTTTCATTTACTCTTATTGTGTCTACACTGCTTTTTGTGCTACATCGGCAGAGTTGAGTAGTTGCCAGAAACCCTATGGCCCTCAAAGCCCTAAATATTTACTTTATGGTCATTTAAGAAAGAGTCTGCTGATCTCTGGCTTAAACTAACCTAGCTGGCTACTTTTAACAATCAAGAATGGGTTAAGTAAATTGTAAGTGATAGAATTCTGTGCAGCCATTAGAAATCATACTAGTATTATAGAAGCAAATAGGGACATGGGGAATGTCCATAATCCTTTTCTAAAAGAAAAATAGTCTTCAAAGTAGCACGTACGGAAGTATCTAGTGGATGGAATGATATCCTCTCTGGGATTTGCTTCAGTGTAACTCAGGAGGGAAAGAAGGTAAGAAAAGTGTTCCTAAAACAAGCACAGGTCACAGTGCGTGGTACTAAGGAATTTATTAGACCATTCTACTTGAGTCTATTCTTAAAATTCTCCATAATAGAAAGAAAAAAAATGGGATTATAATACTAATTCACTTTTAAAAATGACATTGAGGCCAGACATGGTGGCTCATGCCTGTAATCCCTGTACTTTGGGAGGCTGAGGTGGGAAGATCACTTGAGGCCAGCCTGGGCAATATAGCAAGATCTCATCTCTACAAAAAAATAGAAAAATTAGCCAGGTGTGGTGGTACGTGCCTGTACTCCCAGCTACTCAGGAGGCTGAGGCAGGAGGATTGGTTGAGCCCAGGAGTTTGAGGTTGCTGTGAGCTGTGATGATGCCATTGTACTCTAGCCAGGGCAACAGAGTGAGACCTTGTCTCAAAAAAAAAAAAAGAAAGAAAGAAAGAAAGAAATCCTAAAGTAGAGTGTTTTGACACAATAGAAACTTCTCACTTGTGAAAGTGTTCAATATGGATGATCTTGGCTGGGGGGCATCTTTCCACCCCATAGTGGTTCAGGCATGCAGGCTCCTGGCATCTTGTGATTTTGCTTCAGGGGACATTTGGCAATGTCTGGAGATGTTTGGAGTTGTCATAATGGGAGGCAGGGGGACAGAAGTGCTACTGGCATCTAGTGGGTGGGATGCCACTAAACATCTTACAATCCCCCATGACACAGAATGCCTCATCCCCAAACATCCATAGTCCCCAGGTTGAGCAGCCCTGTCCTAGGGCCCTGGGGTCCTCCCCCCAGCCAGCAGGCAGGGGAAGGGAGTGGAGAAAACACTCCCCCTTGGCCTGGAAGTTGCACAACCCTTGTCATTTTGCCCAGGGAAGAGCTAGGCCCGTGGCCCCTACTGGGTACAAACTGAGAAGCCGTAAGCATTTCAATCTCTCTCTTTATGAAATTCCTTGAAAGCCCGTGCCCAGTGCTGCAAGCGGCACTCATGGAAAGTGGAAGGTAGAGCAACACCTGGGGCCTGAAGGTGCAGCAGTTCCTGGTGGAGGAGTCTTTGGGGATCCCCCCCTCCCAAAGGGGAAGGAGGACCCCCTTCCTGGGTTCCCACCCATGGTTCAGCTTCTGGCCCTCTTTCCCAGTTGAACCTCCCATCCTCTTTGGGAGGAGAGTCCCCATCCGACACCCAAGGCATTGCCCTGACTTCGGGCCTGCTGTGTTGCAGGTCTACCCCACGGCGACTCGGGCGCTGGGCCTGGGCACCTGCAGCGGCATGGCAAGAGTCGGTGCTCTCATCACGCCGTTCATTGCCCAGGTGGGTGTCGCCTGCAAATACAGAGGGGCTGGGGGTGACAAAGCCCAAGGCATGGCAAGCAGTTACTGTATGTCGCTGTCTGCAGCGCCCTGTGTACACTAGCTTATTTCATCCTAAGAACACACCCTAGGAGAGAAGAGATCTTGCTTGCAGATGAGAAAATTGAGGCTCCGAGGATGAATGGACTTGCCCAAAATTCCCACAGCCGGGCGGTGGACAAGCCAGGAACGCAAACCCAGGTCTTCCCTATGCAAAAGACCCTGGGGTGCCAGGAGATTCGGCTGAAAACAATTTGGACAAAAACAAGTGGGCCAACGTGGTTTAGTAGAAAACAAACGTCCCAGTTCCTGCTTTTTGAGTTGGATGATTAGATGTCATTGCAGAATCGTGCAACTCTTCGTGTGTCTTGAAGCATCGCTACCCACTTTTAGAGATCTTGTTAAGTCTTTTTGCTCTTTGAATATCCAATTTTTTTCTGTCCGGATCAGGTTTTTATTGAGGTAAAAGTCACGTAACATAAAATTAACCATCTCAAAGGGAACAATTCAGTGGCTTTCAGCACATTCTCATAGTTGTACCATTGCCACCTCTATCTAGTTCTAAAATATTCCTGTCACCCCAAATGGAAACCCCACTAAGCAGTCACTTCCCATTGAGCCCAGCCCCTGCCGAGCACCTATCTGCTTTCTTCACGGTGCCAGGTGCCAGGTGCGTCCAGGTAGCTTCTCATTAGGAAGCAACCCTGCCCTGTGCCCTTCTGCAGAGGAGGATCTGAGATTCAGCGCTTTGCCCCAAGCCACGAAGCTAGGAAGTTTGGACAGGCATGGGCCCGGGAGACAGTGTAGTTATAAGGAGTCCAGACTCGAACTTAACAGATCTGAATTCAAATCCCAGCCTCATCCCTATTATCTGTATGAACTTGGGTATACCGCTTAGCCTTTTTGAGCCTCAGTTTTCCCCTCTGTAAAATGGGGATGAAGTACTTAGCTCACAGAGCCGCGGCGTGGAATGCTTACGAGACGGCCCGGTGTCATCAGTGTGATTTGATGGCTGGTGATACCAATGCTTCATGCTCTCACCAACCTGTGTCTCCCTCCCCAGGTGATGCTGGAATCCTCCGTGTACCTGACTCTGGCGGTTTACAGTGGCTGCTGCCTCCTGGCTGCCCTGGCCTCCTGCTTTCTGCCCATTGAGACCAAAGGCCGAGGACTGCAGGAGTCCAGCCACCGGGAGTGGGGCCAGGAGATGGTCGGCCGAGGGGGGCATGGTGCAGGGGTCACCAGGTCGAACTCTGGCTCTCAGGAATAGTGACCGATGGGGGGCTGAACTGGTCTTTGAGGCTGCAGAGCTCGGGGGAGCTGGCGGGGCCCAGCTGGGGCACTGATCGTCACTGCCGACATCAAGAACTCACCCAAGAGGACGACCTGGACCGACAGGGTTTTTGAGTCTTGACTCCGTTTGCTCATATTCATTGAGGTCCACCCGGGAAGGGGAGGTGTTGGCTCTAGGGGGTTCTCTGCACCTGTGGGGGAAGGTTTGTTAATGACCTGAGGATCTGCATGGGAAAACTACCACTACCACATTAGGCGGGTCCGGTGATGCCAGCAGCCGGCCAGATGCCACCCAGAGTCACCTGATCACACCCTTGGTGAGCAAGAACCGAAAGTTCTCCGTAGATACAGTCCAGGTCCGAGCGACACCTGCCATCCACAGACCGGACCTGTTCATCAGGTTTCTCCCCCCATCTCCGCGACACCACCCCCCCTCCGGCCCCAGGCTTTCTTCTCTGAGATTGCAGGTGACCTAGGTGTGGCTGAGCAGCTTTCTCTGGGGTCAGAAAAACACGCCCTTGGCAGGGGCCCCTCCATTTGCCCCCCCAGGGCTTGTTGAATGGAGACTCTGGCAGATGGATGTGCATTTGAACTTGAGCCATGTGCCCTGGCCCGGCCCCCTGTGGAGTTGCTGTGTCTGGCTCCAGGGGCTCCAGATGTGTCCCTGGGGACAGCTGAGCTTGTACCAGATGACAGCCTCAGAGAGCTGTTGCCCCCCCAGGAATGGGGGCTGAGGCCAAAGGGAGGCGAGAGTCGAGGCCAAAGCCAAAGCAGGGGAGGCGGAGAAGGCCATGCCGGGCTTCTTCTCTGGCCCCCTCCTTGGTCGGGCCAAACGGCGATTCTTGGGGAAAGACAACAGTTGACTCAGGTTTCAGGGAGTTAGATTTTGTGCACGGGTAGATGGTTGGATGGGCAGAGAAACCAAAAGGACGCTACACCAACCACCCCCGCCCCTCAGGACCAGGGGACCAGGAATCCCTGGCGCAATGCTGTCCTGCCGCCAGGGGCTGTCTCCGTCTTTCCACAAAGGTGCCCCTGGGTTGCCGCTTGCGCTGGAGCCCCTGGCAGGGGAGCCATTGGGTGGAGAGGGGTGACGGCGCCCAGACGTGTGAAGCATGTACATTTCCAAAGGAAGAGGAGGGAGGCCAAAGGGGTTTGGGGTTGGCCTCAGGAGGGCGGGAGCTCCGTCTCAGCAGACTGTATCCACGTCCGGGATTCGGTTTACACGAGCCTTTTTCCCATGGTGAAGGCAGGGGACCTGGACAAGGAGGGAGGAAGCTGGCAGATGCCATCAAAGGCCAGGGAAGACGGGCCCCGTGCTGGAAGTAAACATGGCAAGGAAGCCAACCGTGTGCGTTCATCTCTTATTAAAACATGTCAGTGATGGACATTGCCAGAGTCTTCGTTTGTTCACGTGTCATAACTTCCTAGTGACGGTCCTGCTTAACAGCCTTGCTACCTTTGTTCCTCCAGGGTTATCTCAGTGCTTTAAGACCATAATCTCCTTTCCAATAAGGGTGGAAAGTGGCACTATTGGCTGCCAACATCGTGACTTTGAATCTGTTGGAGACGACACTTTCTTCTAGCGGTGTGGAGATCACGAGGGGGGGATCTCTTCTGGTTCAAGCGGTAGGTCAATGGCGAACAATCCTGTGTCCCTAAAATGTGGGCTGCAGCCATCCCCCACCCCAGCCCAGGAGGCAGCTGGGCGGATTTGTCTCCCTTTGACACCCACATTTCCTTGAACCACTTGTGGTTGTGGCTTTAATTATATCTGGGCAGCTGAGCTCTCCTGGGTAACACAGAACCTTCGCTTGTCTCCTTGGCCTTCCAGCTGGTCAGATGCTGCTGGATAATCTTGTCCACTCCTTCCCCCTCCAACGACCCAGAAGAGCTGGGGGCTGGGTGGGCAGGAATATCTTCCAGGGACAGGGGTAAAAGGGCTCCCAGTTGAGGGCTTTCTCTGCCTAACAAAATGAATGTTTAAAACTCTTTACCTTCTGAATAGCCTGTCCTTTAAAAAAAAACAATCAATACTATCGAATGATACAAGATCTGCCACAAAAGATCACCCAAGCCTCTGAAATAACACGGGGCCTTTAGCTGATGATGTTTGTATCTAATTTTTAATAATCCTGTTCAAAAAGCCCTTGTTTCCATGAATGGAAATGTCATCTGTTTCTCCCAGTATTAGGAAAGATCTCAGAGAATAGCAAAAACATATAGCCAGGGTTACATGTTTCTTTCTTTCTCTTACTTCAAGTCTTCTCAGAAATACGTCAATGATCCTGGTCGTGTTGGCAATGAGATGAAAGAGTATCTGAGAGATCGACTTGGAAATAAGCGTGGATATTCATTGTTTTTAATAACAAGAAGAGTCTTCCCTGCTTATTACTAACAGACACCAAAGGACTGAGATCCCTCCAGCTGCAAGTAGCCCTAAACACAGTAATGGCTTAAACCATTAGAATAGTGATTGTTCATTTGACGACAAGCCCAAAGTCAGACAGGGTCCAGGGAAGGTTCAGCAGCTCGACAATGTCATCAAGGACCCAGATCCTTTTTGCCCTCCCTCTCCATCATCCTCTGCATCTTGACCGTTTGACCCGACGCTTGAAACCTCATGGTCACAAGATGGCTGCCAAAGTGACGGTCATTGTATTATTGTCAGAGGAGGTAGAATAGGAAAGGAGCAGTCACCACAGGTTTTCTTTCAGAGGGGTCTGTTGGTTTGGTTGGAAAGGGAAGACCTCCGGCAGATTGGCCATGGCTTCTCATTGGTCGGACCTGGGAGGCATGGCCAACCCAACGTGATTCCTCCCCCAGGGCTGGAAGGAAGGGCCTACCTTCCACAGGGCCAAGGGATACCTTTGTGGCCTCTTGAACACAAAATTGGGATTCTATTAGCATGGGAGAAGGATGGCGATGGCTGTTGGGTACGCAGTGGTTGAGAGGAGACTGCCGTGGTGTGCTGGCCACAGAGTTCTCATCAAGGTGTTTTCATTGCAAGGAACAGAAATTCTACTCAGGCTAATTAAAATTAAGAAGGGGAGCTTTATTATATGAATGGGATCAGTGTTAATTTCCTACAGGGGACAGTCAGGGAGTATAAGTAGGTGAGATGGAAAAGGTGTAAGGAACAAGAATAAGAGGGGAGGACCCCAGCACAGTGAGAAACACAAGCGCTATCCACAGGGGGAAGCCACAACCCAGCTCCAACTGATTTTGTCGCACTGTGTGTGGGTCTAGTGTGACTAGATCTCCCGAATTTCAAGACAGGAATCTGGATTTTTAGATGAAATCTCCAAATTTTAGTGTGTTGGGTCAAAAATGTTTAAATGAGACCAGGCACGGTGGCTCACGCCTGTAATCCCAGCTCTTTGGGAGGCTGAGGTCGGAGAATCACTTGAGGCCAGGAGTTCGAGATCAGCCTGAGCAAGAGCAAGACCCCATCTCTTCAAGAAATATAAAAATTAGCCAGACGTGGTGGTGTGCACCTGTAGTCCCAGTTACTCGGGAGGCTGAGGCAGGAGGATCACTTGAGCCCAGGAGTTAGAGGCTGCAGTGAGGTATGATGACGCCACTGCACTTTAGCCCAGGCAACAGAGCAAGACCATGTCTCGAAAAAAAAAAAAAAAGTTTAAGTGATGTGTGAGCCAAATAAAAGTCATTTGCAGTCCAGGTTTGGTCAGTGGGCTACCAGTTGGTAGCCTCTGAAAGGCTAGAGAGGTCTCATAGAAATCAAGTGGAGCCCGGTCTACACAACAGAACACAGCACCACCAGTGGGGAGCCACCAGGGCCCAAGGCAGCACCTGCTCTGAATCTGTGGCCCTCGTTTCTGCCCCTCTCTGTAGACGGGGCTCTGTCTGTGTCTTCGTGGCGGCTGTGTATGCAGAACCGTGCACAAGGTCCCGGCTCACTGCGGCTCCATGGCCTCATGACACAGCTCTGCAGATGCATCTGGCTCAGCTGCTCCACGTCCCACTTCCAGGTTTTCAGGAAAGGAAGCTGATCAGCCCAGTTTAGTGTTGGTTCTGGTCCCGGTTGGGTCAAAGAGGGGTGGCCAACGGGTACAAATATGGCAGCTTCGGCTAGCCCTTCAGCAGGGTGGCACAGACAATATCCGGTGTGTCCACATGGTCCCAGTGTAAGTGGTGTGTGTGTATATGCATGACTGTGTACCCTGCGATGGCCTCTTGTCCAAGGTGGGTTCCTGCCTTTTGCCCTGAGCGGGCTCTGGCCACACCAGACCCGGCATTGGAATAATTGGGTAAATGATTGATTATCTTACTTGTTTTTATTAATCTTTCTTAAATGTATGTATGGCTCACATTTATTCCAAAGTTTAATATTAGAAGTGGTTTGGTCTTTATTTAGAAGTTTGGTGATTTTTTTGTTTTTGTTTTTGTGGCCAGAAATATGCTGTGGGAACGTAACTCTTGTTTTTATCAATTAACCTATGGTAAAATTGGTTTCATTATACATCACTTCCCTTAAAGGTGCAGTTTCCAAAACCTATCGATGACGTTAAGTGAGGATTTACTCTATAGAAATCAACCATTGCAAAAGCTGCTCTTCTATTCTCAATTTAAGGACCAAATCAAGAGAAAGCCACATTTCAAAGAGGTTCTTACCACTTACAAAAAGAAGAGGAGGGTCATTTGGGGTCTGAATGTGGACTTGCCTGGCCACATCCAGTTTTGTGAGTTCGCTGTGTACTCAGTCCGACAGGATTCCCATTGACAACCAGCCTTGACTGGTAGAGGCCACTCTCCCTAGAGAATTTTAGCCTGGGTCAAGAAATCACTTTGATGAAAAACTAAATGCTTGCATTGCCAGGTGCCTCATGGAACAACAACAAAAACAACAAAATAGAAAAAAAAAAACCCTAAAGGCCGGGTCTCACTCCAAGCACCAGGAAGTGTCCCTGCCTAGGAGCCTTGTCCGAGTCCCTCGATCTTGACCCAGACACGGCTATGAGGAGGAGAGAGCTAGTTCCTTTTTGGTGTGTTTGCAGAGAGAGTTGGGGAAGATGCCCACCCCACTCCTTCTTAACTTAGCTGTTTATTTTCCTTCCAACTTGGGATTCAGGGTCGTGCAGTGGTTGAAAGCAAAGCACTGGAATCATATAATTTCTGGGCCAAAATCTCCATTCTACCCTGCCCAGCTGTTAACATCAGGCTGCCTCTCTGTGCCCCGGTCTTCTCACCTGTGAAATGGGATGATGGCTACCTCATGGGGTGCACATGAGGATTACGTGTGCAAGAGTTTAGCACAGAGCCTAACATGCAATTCGAAGGTACTAAGTTGTAGCTATAATAGCAATGACTCTTTTTGTTGTTAGGAAAGAAACCTAACTTAGATTTTGGGTCTCTTACCCTACTGAGCTTGGGCCTGGCCAGTATCATGGCAGAGGCTTCATGCAGAGCCCCTCAGATGGAATGGCATGGAAGGGAACAGACAGGCAGTAATGAAATCGGCATGGCGTGGCATGGCATGGGCCACCTGAGACCTCTTCACATAGGGTGCTGCAGGTGGGCTCAGGCCTTTCGCAAAAACCTAGACAGGTGAAAATTCGACCTCAGAGGCTGAGGCAGGTAATTAGGGAGGAAGATGCAAAGGGGTCTCCTAGACTCATTTAAGGCTGTCAAAAATATCTGGGAGCCTGCTTGCCATCTCAGAGAGAGCCCACCTGAAGTCAAGAGAGATGGTAAATCTGTCCCCCAAACAAGGAGTATGCTTGGTGACTTTAGTTCTTGCTATGGTTTGAACATCCCCTCCAAAACTCACGTTGAAACTCAGTCCCCAGTGTGGCACTATTGAGAGGTAGGGCTTTTAATACGTGATTGGATCATGGATCATGGATCCATCCATTCACAGATGAAAGGGTCATCGTGGGTGGGGAACTGGTGGCTTTATAAGAAGGGGAAGAGAGACCTGAGCCAGCACATTAGCACACTCATCCCGCTCACCATGTGATGCTCTGTGCCACCCCAGGACTCTGCAGAGTCACCACCAGCAAGAAGACCCTCACCAGATGTGGCCCATCGACCTTGGACTTCTCAGCCTCCATAACTGTAGGAAATAAATTCCTTTTCTTTATCAATTACCCAGTTTCAGGGATTCTGTTATAAGCAACAGAAAACGGACTAAGACAGTTCTCTATGAAGGGGTTCCTGTGGAGTGATCTCTGCAGAGGATCCCTCCTAAAGGGTCACCTGGTGGCCACAGGGCCACTCAGTGGATAACTGATGCCATTCGGAGTCCTGAATGTGGACCAGGCATCACGTGTTACTTGGTTCAATGCCTCACCTCTTCCTCCTCCTCCAACCCCAGTTCTACGTATAACCTCCTACAACAAGATCTGTTACCTCATTTCCTCAAATGTGTTCCATGGCATTTCCTGGTGCTCTGGGCAAAAGGTTTTCATAGCCCAGATAGGTTTAGGCAGCACTGGGTTAAACAAGACCAGATAGCTGTCTTTGCTGCAGGGCTTTTCAGAACCTTTAATATATTAGTATGGCGTGTAGTCAAGTTACTTAACCTCAACTATCCTCAATTTTCTGTGGCTCTGGGCAGCTGTCCTCTTTGATTTTCTGAGCTATCCTTTCTTATGAAGACTCTTGGACTAATAGCCCCACAGCTGTTCTTCATAATGTCACAGAGAGGGCAGAGAGACCTCGGCAATCAGATAGGGTCCCGGGTTGGGCTGAGCTCTTCTCCAGGAATTGATTTCCTCTCACCTCATGCTTCTTTGCAGAAAGAAGCCAGGGGTGGAGTGAGGGGTAGGCAACAGCTTATAGAGGAGCATGTTGATTAGTTGGCCAAGGGAAGTGGGGAGTCTTTGTTGGGGCTGTGGTCACTGGGGTCTTCAGAGGTGAGCCAGTGGCTTCCTGGACAACTTCTTTTCTTCCAGGACCTTCCCAAAGAGCTTGGCTGCCTCCAGGGCACAGCCCCAGTGGATGGTAAGCCCGTAGCCTCCGTGCCCGTAGTTATGGATGACCTAGGAGAGGAAAGAGTGAAGGTTGCCAGGTCTGGGAGGGACAGCAGAAAGGGTAGGAGAAGCTTTTCTGCCCTGGAAGACTCAGGAGCTTCCCAAAGAGTCCTGTGCAAAGCCAGGTGCCACCTGAGCATCTGTCAGCACCCAGGTGGGGTGGTGGGAGCTCCCAGAACAGTCTTAGACTCTTATAAATAATGGAGTGGCCACAACACGGACATCTGGGAAATGGCCCTGGAGTCTAATTCAAATCACACCCCAACCCTGTTCCCCACCAGTGGTCTGACCTAGGCAAGAGACTTCACCTCTCAGAGCCTCAGTTTCCTCATCTGAAGCATGGGAAGAACTGTCCCTGTCCCAAAGAGCTGTGGGAGGGAGCCAATAAGGTCATGCATGTCATAGGCTGGCTGCTGTGTCTGCCACAAATAGATGTCCAATAAGCATCCATTTTCCTTCTACTCAACCACAGGCCTCACCACACCAAGGCACTGCCTTCCGTGTAACCTTGAGCAGGTTCATTACCACCACTGAGACTCAGTTTCCCCATTTTTAGAGTAGGGGCCACCACTGCCCCTGCCTGCCAGGGAGGCTGTGTGGAGCCTGAGGTCAGACATACCTGTTCTCTGGAAATGCCATAGAATGTCCATCTTAGGGGTAGAGGAGGGCATGGCTTTCCTTGCCAGGAGAGCATACCTCTGTGTTTGAAGGTCCCACGCAAAGTTGTTCTCTTTCTAGCCGAATCTGGGGGCGTACGGGCCGCAAGCCAGTCCATTCGGTAACAATTCTTGCATCCTGGAAACAAAAGTGCTGGTAACTAACTCATGTCTGAATTTTTTTTTCCTGCTGCCATTTTTAGGTGGTAGGGAAAGAGCTTTAGAATCTCATTACCATCGCCACCAACACCAACATCATCACGGTCACCTTTATTCATCACCACTAGCACCATGACCATGTTTATCAGCTACCAACATCATTACCATCACTGCTACCAGCCCACCACCGACCCTATCAACTACCCCATCTTCATCAACCACCACCATCATCATCAGCCACTGCCATGATATTACCAACAGTCGCCACCTCATCACCATCCTCAACATTTTCATCAGCATCAACACCAGTCAGTATTTCTACCCCCGCCATCACTACCATCATCACCACTAGCTGGCAAATGTGAAAACCGAGATTTCTGCAGCAAGTACATCCTCTCCTCATGAAGACAGACTAAGTTGTTTTGGGGATGTCACCTCAGGAGGGAGCAACTGTTAGCCACAGCCAGATAGGTTTCATCAGCCCATAGATAGCAAGGACCTCCCTGTACGTTGGCAAATTCTGGTATATGCCACAGTCCCTTGCTGGAATTAATTTGCCCAATTGTCCCAGTGGTGGTATCTTTCCATCCTCACGTCCTCATAAGCAAGGTGCCAGGACCCTGGTCTGGGACGCTGAGATCGCTCCACACCTTACCTTCAGCGTGGGCTCCAGTCTGCAGCAGCCTTCCCAAACAGTGTTGTGGTCCTGGATGCTGTTGAGTTCACTCCAGTTCCCCAGCTGAAAGATGCCTCCAAGCGTGACTGTCTGGATCCTAGATAAAAATGAGGAGTGTCAAGGACGAAGGAAAATAAAACCTTTGAGATGAATGTTCACCCTTATCACCATCTCTACCAGGTCACCATTACCATCCACATTGTCATCCCTGGTAACGCCAGCATCACCACTCTTGGTGATGGTGACTATTGCCATTGTCACCATCATTAACACTAACCACCGACTCTCCCACCACCATTAGCATTACCGTCAATCTTGTTATCTCTGTCAACAACATTATCTTCACTACTATCGTTAATATATCATCACCATCAACGCCATTCACCGTTTCACTACCGCCATTAATATCGCCATTGATATCGTCATCTCTGCCACACGATTAATATCGCCATCGAGGCAGTCGGTACAGCCACATCATTAACACTGCCTTTGATTGCCTCTGCCACACTATTAACATCAATTACAGTGTCATTTCCATCATCCCCACTCCCGATCACCACCATCATCAACACTGATCTCCTCAACAACACCCCACTACCCCATTAATATCACCACTCTACCATCCTACGCCAATCACCACCCCCATCAACATCGCCTTCCCCGTCGATAACAATAATATCTCTTCTACCACCATTCTGCTATCAACGATATTGTCATCCCATCAACACCCAACTATCTTCGCTGATATCATCACTGCCACCATTAATATTGTCACCACCATCAACCCCAACCACCATTCCCATCCCCGCTCACATTACTGCCATTCACACCAGTCTATAAGAGTGTCAACTGCCATCACATCCACCACCAGCATCGCCACTGCTGTCATTCAAAGGAATGTTCACAATAGAGCTCAACCAAGGCTGAGTCCTGCCTTCCCAGGGATCTGATTGCTCAAACTCACTTAAAAGAACACCGGAAGAAAAAACTTCAGGGACCAAGCCAGGAGCCTGGGGCAGGCAGTAGAGGCATAAAGAGGGCATGAAGGTGCCCCCTCTTCTGCCCTAGAACAGTCAGATTTTACCCTGGGATGATGTACGGGGACTTGTAGATGCCGTGCTCTGGGTCATGGGTGATAATGAAGTGCTTCATCCAAGGGGCGTCCACCTGTTGATTCAGGACAGGAAGGTGCCGTCAGGGGAGCTAAATCCACGGGCTCCCCTTGCCCTTGCTCCCCTCTGTGGCCAGATGTTCTGACAAGAGTGGCAAGGCTGGTTCCTTAGTCCTCTCACGACCCCCGTGGCTCAAGTCTGCACCCGATCGCTTACCTCTTGCAGGAAGGGCCGCCGTCATTGAGCCACCCCTGTTCCCTGAAGCACCGCAGGGCCTCAGCACACGTGTCCACAGAAAAGCCTCAGCACACGTGTGTGAACACGTACACACATTAGCCCCCATCAGGAACACACGCACACATCCACACGCAAGCACGCACACCTGCACGCCTATGGATGCACACACGTACACTCACATACGCACACACATGTACATGTACACTCACATGCATGCACACACACGCAAGCACACACACCTGCACGCCTATGGATGCACACACATATACTCACATACGCACATGCATGTACACGTACACTCACATATATGCACACACAGAGTGACAGGTAGGCGTGGACTGATGGTTATGTGCACAGGCTCTTAAGCTGGGTTGCCTGGGTTCTAATCCCAATTCCGCCACTGATTACTGTGTGAATTTAAGCATGTTGCTTAACTCCTCTATGCCTCAGTTTCTTCGTCTGTAAGATGGCGATGGTGACATTATAGTGCCCATCTCAAAGGGTTGTGGTGAGGATTAAATTAATACAATAAGTGCTTAGGGCTTTGCTTGGCACTTAGTAAACACTCCATAGATGCTTGCTATTTTTATACAATAGTACCACGGAGGAACAAGCATATATACACACAAAGAGAACATTGCAGGGAATAGGGAGGGTGCTGGTCCTTGTTTCTTTAACATGTCAGTGCTCTAAGTCGGTGGGGGGGCCTCCTCTAATAGATGTTCCCGATTTGTCCACTGACTTTGGAAATGAAACAAGCACACAGAACAATCTCCCTTTCAACAAAAGCCAGAGAGATCAGGCACAGAGGCCGAGGCAGGAGGATTGCTTGAGGCCAGGGGTTCCAGGCCTGGGCAACATAGTGAGACCCCATCTCTGTGTAAAATACAAAAAGAATTAGCCAAGAGTAGTGGCACATGCCTGTAGTCCCAACTACTCAAGAGACTGAGGCAGGAGGATCTCTTGAGCCCAGGAATTTGAGGTTGCAATGAGCTATGATGACGCCACTGCACTCTAGCCCAGGCGTCAGTGTGAGACCCTGTCTCAAAAACAAAACAAAACAAACAAAACCAAAACAAGACAAAAACAAACAAACAGAAAGCCAGAGGGCACAGTCTCACACTCACCTTAATGATCTGCCCCCGGCCTGGCTGCAGGAGGGGGTCTGGTTGCAGCGCCCCCGCCCACACCCCGGTGCAGTTGAGGATCACATCCGCACCGCCTCTTGCCACCTGGCGGCGACCAAGGGGAGAAGATGGAGTGAGGACCCCCGTAGGCTCCATTCCCTACCTCCCTCTCCTCCTACCCACGGCAGAGAGGGTTCTCAATGAACCCTCTGCAAGGCTCAGCTGCCTCTATCATAAGATGGGGCTGATAATGCCTGTTCACAGGCTGCTACGAGCATCCCATACAACTCGGGGGAGGAAAGTGCTTGGAAAGGAGTTCTGCGGAACGGGGAAACCTTGGCACCTCCCAGAAGCCAGAAAGGAAACAGAGATAGTTCTCTTCCTCCTCTGACTCCTTTTGTTAATGATTTCATTCTCTTGCCTTCTCCTCTGCCAAGACATTTGCAGCAGACATGCTGGAACCCCTAGCTCTGTGTATGAGATGCTCAACAACTCAAGCATGTAGCATGATGGGCACCCAAGCTCCCCAGCCCAGCTCCAGTGCCTCTTGTCACAGGTCGGTCATGGGACACACACCTTGCGAGGCACTATCACTGTCCATGAGCCAGTGTTTGAGAATGAAAGCTACACCTGAGTCAACCATGTATTTCCAGTGTCCGCCAGGGCCTGACCAGAACGAGTAAGTCCTCATTATATAGTACTGGTAGCTACGTGTCCTGAGCCCCTTCCATGTGCCAAGCGTGATCCTGGGACTGAATGAAGTCATACAGCAAAGCACTCGGCACATAGTCAGTGCCAGGGGGTGGTAGTTGCTAATATCGTTACTGTTGGTGGTGATGGTGCTTCGGAGGTGAGGGCTGAACTCTGCAGAAACCCCATCCCAGGTGTCAGGAGAAGCAAACAAATGTCTGGGACCTTGGGGGTGGAGTGCAGCTGAGACTGGAAAGGACAGCCCGCTCCTCAGCCTAACTCACCGAGGCTCAGATATAAGTCAGCCCCTTAAAGCCATCATGACCCCACTGTTCCTTTGCTCCTGCCACTGGCATTAAGGCAGAGAACTCCTCCCTCCGAATACCTGAGTCTTCCTGGGATTGAGAAAAGACTTAGAGTCTTTTCTCAGGCCTAGGGGGACCCTGGGAGCCTCAGAAAGAGACCCCTGACCCGGCAGCAGGAAGCAGAGGCTCTCCTCTCTTCTCCTCCCACCCCCACCCCCACCCCCTTGCAGCCCCGCAGCTCACCTCCTCAAAAGACTCCACCTTCCGCTGGAAGAATTTCACTCCCCTCTCAGTCAACCTGGGATGATCAGACACATCAAAAAGCCCAGAATTCAGTTCGCTGCGCCATCCCTTCAAGACAGTGGTGTAGGGGACGTTGCCCAAAGAAACTTTGTGGACGTTAGTCCCACAGGATGCTCCTTGAGAACATGACTGTGCAGTCACATCAGTGCACGAGCACCTTGCTGGTCCAGTGGTCCTCAGACTGTCCCTTGGGAAATCTGACATGGCCCAAGCCCCTCGTTGGGCAGATAGAGATGGGAGAAGGGCCTTGCTGAAGGCTATATAGAATCAGCGACGCAGTTGGGACTCAAACCCAGGGCACTGCAGTTCCCAAATACTTCCTACTACCACCACATTGCTTTGTACCATCAAAGGGGACGAGAGTCAGGGTGGAGGAGGGGCAGGGGTGGGCCCCTGTCAAATGCCCCTTTGTCAGAAGCAGAGCATGGGGAGGGAGGTGGGCTGAGGATACTTCCCTTTAAATGTCTCAGAGGAAAACTATCTGTCACTATTAGAAATATGGTGGAAACATCCAAAGAACGGGAAGTAAACCATATACAAGCTGAAGCATACACTTGGGACTATTTCATTTACATCATTTCCTCAAGATAGAAAAACTGGGAGCATTTTTTTTTCCTGGAAGAGGCTGGACAGGAGTCATAAGCTTCCCAAAGTTAGGCGAAATGGCCATGTATTAGCACAGTGGTTCTCAAACCTAGCTGATGATTAGAATCACCCAAGGAACTTCTTAAAATGTAAATTTCTGGGGCTAGGGCACAGTGGGTCATGCCTGTAATCCTAGCATTCTGGGAGGCCGAGGCAGGAGGATTGCTTGAGGTCAGAAGCTGAAGACCAGCCTGAGCAAGAGCAAGAGCCCATCTCTACAAAAAATAGAAAAATTAG
>VBSM01003044.1:10332934-10353180 GCA_008086735.1 Cheirogaleus medius
TTTTTTTTTTTCTTGCCTAAAAAAGTATACATAAAGCACATACAAAAGTCGTGCTTTTTAAAAGTATACAAAATTATACCTGTTTGACTGTAACCACCTATAACAACATTATGTGACATTTGGAAAGGAAGGGAAATAATTGCCCTTCTACCCCCACCCCCAGCATTACCATTATGAGCATTTTTATGTATTTTCTTGCAGATTTTTCCTCTGTCTTAAAAAAAAAATTAACCATTGTACTATACCTTTGTACTATACTTTCTCACCCTGCTTTTGGTGAGATATTCCATTGGAGGTAAGCACTTTGCCAGTTTGAAACAGGTATTCAACCCCCTAGGTTTATCCATTCAGGGTGGTTTATATGAGTAATCATGAGTAATCTTTGGCTATGCTCATTAAAAAGATTTCTTAAGATGTAGTCCTCAGTTGCCGTATTCACTAGTGGACACCAAAAACATCTTTCGTTTTCCTTTGCCAAAAATTAAGGCCTTCTCTTTGTTTGGGTATTTTGTTGGTTTACAGATGATTCAGCATTTCATTATATAATGTATTCCTTTGCCCCAAGGAACCAGTCTTAAACTCTGACCTCAGAGTTTAAAAAAAGTAAACAAACTTTCAGGGATTTTTTTTTTTTTTAAGTCTGTTTTATCTTAGGAGGAGGAGGAAAATTAATTGGAAAAGGAAATGTGTGTTCAGAAATTGGGGTCAACCGTTCATTACTGAGAGCAGGGTGCTCTCCTGGTTAAACTCTCATGCAAAAGTGGTGGAGCTATGCTTAGCCTCTCTTTGAAGTCTCTGCGTGTTTGAGTGCAGGGAGGGAAAATACTCACTTTTATTGTGGCACACGTTATTTCTCAAGATTATGTGCGTAGGGAAATACAAGCCTGCAAAAGCCAAAGAGTTGCTGGATCCTCGTTTTTAATGTTCTCCAGAGACAAGAGGACACGTTTGCCCTTTCACCCTGGGGTTTTTGGTTGGTCAGGCCCTAGGTCAGGGTTTGCAGGCTGGGAATAGCCGGGCTCCCAAGTGGGGGCAGTAATGGGCCGTGTTGTAGATCTGTAGATCTGACTGTCTGGGTGGAGGCAGGGCGGCTGGGGGCTGTTTGGGTGAGGAGGATCTCGGGGAGGGGCTTCCTGGGCATCTGCAGCCCCAGGTGCCTAGCTCCCCCCCTCTGAGCACCCCTCCAGCCCCTTCCTGGGGGAGGAATCCCTTCCACCCCTTGCGACCATCGTGAGATAGCATTGAGCCCTCTCACTTAGACTGTCTTTGAGGCAAAGAACTATTTTTATTTTTTAATTACGTTTAATGATGAGCTGACAGCATAGTGTTTGGAGTTGTTTGCAGTTAATAGGAACTTACAAATGGCAGTGATGTGAAAATGTGTTGTGGTGGCCGTTTCTCGATAATAAAAGGTCCCCTTCTGTCTGCCTAGTTTGGAGCTGCAGAGGATCTTACAAAGGGACGGGAAGTAACGCTTTTGCAGTGTCATATATTGCCATATTTCATCCTGAACAACCCTAGGCGGGGTATTTTCCAAGTTGACAGGTAAAGAACCTGAGGCCCGAGGTTGCACGTAGGAAATGCTATACTCAAAGCGAGGCCTCTGCCACCTCTAACACCCGAGTCGATCGGACCGTGCCGCCTTCCTGGAGACCAGGTTAGTCGAATCAGCTGTCTGGGACATCCAGGTGCGGGAACTTGCCGAAGGGCACCCGGGTGATTAGAGGCAGTGCCAGGGCCAGAAGCCGCTGACTCATGGTGGGTGCCTCCTAGGATATCAGGTCATTCTGACCCCTGACAGTCCCTCTTTGCTGCTTTCAGCAGGTCCCCAATGCCATCGTGACTGCTGGGAGACCCTGGGCTGGCGTCAGGGACCTGGGCTCTGGGCTTGTTTCCCCTCCCCCGGTTCTCTTTTAAGTCCCTCTTTACTCACCTTGACATTTCACTTCCTTTTTTAGGTAGAGAACACCATCCTGGTTTCTAACCCTCCTCGCCAGAGTAGGTACACTCTGGTGTCCTGGTTTAAGCTGTGATTGAAACCTTTTCACATCCACGTGTTAATTCACATTGTTTAGGTCTTTTCTCGCCAAGCCTCTCTCCTAGAGAAAAAAGTTATGGAAGAGTCTTTGTTTAGGTGGAGGAGAGTTAGGGAGAGGTGATTTCTCTTTGCTTCCAGTGGAGCCTGGAGAGAAACTGCCATTATTTCCTCCCTAAGGGGTGCTGGGAGGGAGAAAACTGGGGGCAATTCCTCTCTCCTCTTTTCTTCCCTTTGTCATTAACTCATAGTTTCATCTTTTGGGTCATCCAGGAAGTCAGCTTTGACTCACCCGTTTGCGGTAAACTGCTGAATCATGGGGAGTCTCACCTGCTCTCTTCTTCCCCAGGTCTCCCTGGGGTGCTGTCATTCAGGTCCTCATAGCTTCCTGTTCCATGGCACGGCCACCCATCGACCTGTCCCTCTACCACGTATATCACCCCGAGGGCCCGAGTCTCGCCTGCGTCCTGCCTTCATTCTGCGTGGCTGGCCCTTCCTCCCTCTCCATCAGGGCTGCCCGGTTCCCTGATCACTCTCTCTCTGTACCTAAGCCAATTCCTGCTTCACTTGGCCACAGTCCTCACGGTCAGTGGAGATTGCTCCCATCCTGGACATTTGTGACTTCTAATTCAGAGAAAGCAGGGAGCTCTTGGTCTCTCTCTCTCTGTGGCAGGTACCGCACCTGCCTTCTGTGGCAGGTATATGTGCTTTTGTCACGTTCCTAACTGCTGGGACATCCCTCAGTAACCAGGCCTCGGCTATCTTCCTGCACATAGCATTTATACAGCATAAATGGGTGATCTTTTGACTCTGCGGTACATCGCAGATGTGTATGAGAAATAGTGAGGCGCAGAGGAAAGAGAGGTGGAGTTCGGAGTCGGGCAGACCTAGGTTCAGCCTCTGGCACCTGCCCTAGTAGCTGAGTTCCTTGACCTCTCTGGTCTCCATCTTTCCACCTATAAAACGGAGATGACACTACGACCTTCCCGGGTTGTCGAGTCGTTTGCGTGAAGCTCCTTGCACAGAATGACAGAACGAGGTCCCTGGTGGGCTCAGTCGGGTGCTACGTTCTGTCTTGTGCAGTGTGGTTCACAGCTCAGAAGACAGCGAGGCCGACTCCTCGTGGCTGCTGCGTCCAGGCCTGAGAGAGCCCCGCCGTGGATGCTCTGTGACTTGAGCAGCCTCTGCATCCTCCACCCAGCTACGATCCCATAAGATGCAAATAAGAACGCATGCTTTGAGGAGCCAGTATTGTAATTCAGACAGTTTCTCTGAAGACCTTCTGGGAAGTGTCTCAGGAGCTGATCATCTCCTGCCCAGCATGCAGATGACTGACGCCGGGCGGTGGGGACCCAGTTCTCTCCCTCCTCTCCCCAGCTCGGTGCATGTGCAGGCCGCCGCCGGCCTCTCGCGGCACCTTTTGGGAAGCCGTGCCGTTCAGACTGTGGGAACTGGTGAGCAGATGGCCCTGCTGGCAGCAGCTCCTGGCTCCCTCACCATCCTGGGAGCTGGCTCTGTCTGGCATGAGTCGTGAGTGGGTGTGCGCCAGGCAGGGCACCGGGCAGATAATACGGTTGTGTTGTCCCCAGAGTGTGGATCAGGAGTGAATTTTTTTTTTTAATCCAGCGTTACCAAGTCAGGCACTTAAAAGTGGTCCTTAGAGTTCTTTTCGTTTTGTTCTTTGCAATTGCCTGCCCGAGCCAACGTTCGGGCCAGAGCAGCAGGATCTTGTCTTCTCTGTTAAAATTTGACTTCGGTGGTAAAGTGTAAACTCCCCTACACCTCTGCCTTTCTCCCCACACTCCCTTCCCCTTTTGGTCTTGACCTGGAATTCCCCAAGGGACCCCGTCCTTACAGCCTTCTGACGCGTGGCTGTGCCTCCTCCCCCAGCCCCACAGTGTCAGGGTGGGGGGTGCCCTGTCCTTTCCGCAGACCACACCTCCCTGCCTCCACCGAGCCCCCCTGCTCTTGCCCCTGTCCACCCTCTGGGGCTCCTCTCTGCCTTTCTCGATGGTTGATCTCAGCCTGGGCTCTGTGTCTCTGTTGACCATCTGTCCAGTTACGTGCTGCCCGGAGGTGTCCAGCCCCTGCTGTGTCCAGGCAGGTGCTGGAGATGGACACGCGTGGGGGTCACCATATCAGTTACCCATCGCTGTGTGACAAGCTGCCACAAACGTACGGGTTAAAACAGTACACATCTGTCACCTCGCAGATTCCATGGGTCAGGGCACGGTGTAGCTGGGTCCTCTCACGAGTCTTGCTGGGTCTCATCTGAAGCTTGGGGTCCTCCTCCAAGCTCATGTAGTTCTTGGCCAAATTTCCTTTTCTGGTGGCTGTAGAAGTCACGGTGGCTTGTTTCTTTAAGGCCAACAGGAGTCTGCTGCTGCTACAGGGTCTTAGAATGGATTGTGATCGCAGGAATGGCTGTCCCATCTCGTTCCCGGGCCCGCCCACACGCAGGGCACGGGGCTCCCCCAGGGCCCACCGGTCAGAGTGTGCGTATGTGTTCGTGAGAGGCCGCCAGCTCAGTGCCACAGGAAACGCATGTCAACAGTAGGTTTCCATTTAGTGTCACAGGTGGAACAGGTGGTTGTGTGATGGGGACGGGAGCCCAGTGCCCACGGGAAGAGGCCGGGACACAGGGAGAGAGCCCCACGGGGTCTGCCCACCACACCAGCGCACGCCACGGCCTCTCCGCTCCGCACCCAGCTGCTGCTCGTACTCTGAAGCTCGGCATCTCTTGCGTTTCCCCGACCCCGTGTCTGTTGGCGTCTGGAACAGCCACCTTCAGGGATCCTGACGTTTTCCTCCACGAGCTTCGGCCGTGGGGAGGGACGGGCCTGGGAAGGGCTCCCGCACCCCCATTCACCGCCTCGCTGCGCCGTCGTGGGACCTCGGGCAGGCCTCGGTGCAGATGGGCAGAGGAATATGCAGCTTGTGCGGTTGCTGTCAGAATTAAATGTGACAGTGACATGACCCTCTTCTCCCGTAGCAGACATTCAGCAAATGCCCCTGCCTGCCCGACCTCCTGCCTGACCTCCTTCCGGTACAGCTTCTGTCGGGAAAGAGTCGCGATTCTTCCTTTCTCTTCCCCCAGGCACTTTTCTCTCCTTAGTGTTTCCTGGGGACTTGGGGCTTGTTTTGTAGCATATGTACGTATGCACGTCAGTGTCCCCTACGGCGCAGGACTGGCTGCGTAATTTGCGGAGCCCGGTACAAAATGAACATGTGGAGCCATTTGTTAAAAAAAACATTAAGAATTTCAGGATGGCAGCGGCAGAGAATTAAACCAAGCGTGGGGCCCTTTGAGCGCAGGGCCTTGAGCAAGAAACTGGCCTTGCCCACAGGACCGAGAGCCACCTGGGAAAGGACCTTCCTCACCTGCCAGCCCACAGCACCTCGTGCACGCTGGATGGGCCACAGAGGACGCGTACATTGGATATTCTGTTCTGCACTGAGCAACCAAAAGTGGCCTTGGACGTGCAGGATGCAAAGGACAGAGAGATGTTTCCACGATGCTTCTCCCCACGGCTCGGTGGTGCAGGTGCTGTTAGCTCAGTCTCGGTAGCCCCCAGTCCTCGTCTGTTTGCCTGTGAGCTATGCATTCAGCAGACGTTTACTAAGCTCCTACTGTGTGCCAAGCGCTGTTCCAGGAGCTGGGAACACAGCGGGGGGGCAGAACAAAATCTCCATCCTCACAGCTGACATTCTGTTGGGGGATACAAGACAGTGAGATAAACCGGCCTGATTTCGTGCAGTAGTGAGCGGTGGAGCCAAGACCCCACGTCTCGTGGACTCCAGAATCTGTGCTCTGAACCTCAGAATCCAAGAGTCTCTGCTTTGCCTGCCCGCCGTGGTAGCCCTGTCACCAGGAGGCAGAGTGGCGGCATTCGCAAGAACCGTGGCTCTGCGTCCATTCTTCCTGCTCGAGCCCGTAGCGGCGCCACCGTGCTTTGGGCAAGTCCCGTCACCTCCCTGAGCTCTGCTTAAAGCAGGAGTTGGTGCATCACCCTTACCTGCCACCACCTGGGTATCTGGGGAGGAACACGGCCAGCTTCCGCTGGGCACAGGCTCCGGGCTTGGAACTTTGCGCAGGCCTTTGACCTCATTTTGTTATCACGACCAGCCTGCAACAGGGGGCCTCTCCTCATTTTAAGGAACTATGATAGTTCGGGGAGCCAGGGTTTGGATGCAAGTGTCTCTGACTCAAGAACCTGGCTTTCCTCCTTTCTGCTCCACTCCCTCACAGCAGATGTGCAAATTTATGTTCAGCTTGTCCCTCCCTGTCCCCACCCCCGTGGCTTTTTAGGTGGTGGCCTCCCATCGACACCCTGCGGCACACAAACTTTTAACATTCCGGAGCTATCATGCTCTTTGGCTGCTCCTTTCGGTTTAACTCGGATATTATATTATTTCTGCAGTTCGTTGGCACATTTGGCTTTAAAATCAGAATTTGCCTTCAACATGCATATATATTCTTTTAATTAGAAAATGCGTCCTAGAGTGGAGACAAATGAGGACAGAGAGGTGAAGAGTTAATTTGATTGGATTGGAACTTGATTAAACTTATTAAGGTTAACTTAAAGTGAATTTTGCTCAGAGTCTAGTAGGTTTCATTAAACGTTCAAAATACCAGTACTTAGACTTCAGAATAGTGCCTCGGGCCCTGGTCCCACTCTTGTGGCTCGCTCAGCACACCGAGGGAGTGTGTGCACCTGCAAGCTCCGCTCGAGGGTGACAGTGGCGCCTGTGATCATTCTGGTGGTACATGGCACAGAGCTTGAGAGGGACTCAGAAAACCTAGGCTCTGTCTTGAGATGTACTGTCTCACTGTGCCCTTAGGCAAGTCACTTCACCTCTCTGGGCCTCTGTTCCGTCCTGTGTAAAGTGAACAGACAAGGACACATTATGGTTTCCAAATGTAAGAGAGGCCTCAGACCCACCAGTCGCGTTCTGTGTTTGTATCGCGCGTCTGATCGTTTGCTGTCCTTTCGTAAGGGACGGTCAAGAGGTTTGTTCCCACGGGGAGCGTGAGGCCGCACGTCCGTGGGGTGTCTGGCCGTGTCAGGGTTATGGTTGAAGGCTGGGGTGCAGAGCACTGACCCCGACCCCTTGCTGGGACCCACTTGCCCCTCAGGGAGGGGTCGGCCAGCCGCGCCCCACCCTCGGGAGCAGGGCCACGTGCACGCTGCGTGTAGACAGAAAAGACTCCGCCTTTAGAGCCGTCTTTGGCGTGTGTTGTGCTGTGGTCAGATCCCTGGATCCGAACGAGTTACTAGAAACTTCCCAAGATGGGGAGGACGTCCACACAAGTCGTTCTGCTTCAGAGAAGGCTGAAAATGAGAAACCGGGATTAATCAAAAACGATTAAGCAAAATAAGGAGGGGCCATTTTCAAGGCGAGCTGGGTGGTGGGGCCCGGGGTGGGGACTCCTGCTTTGGGGCGTGGGGTGGCGTGCTGATGAGAGGCTGGGGCAGGAGGGGAGTGGGTCCCCAGAGACTTCGTGCTAGTGACAGGTCACGCAGGGGGAGCCTCGAACAGACAGAGCAGGCTCTGGATTGGCGTACAGTCGCCACTTACTTGTGTGACTGTGGCCCTGCGCCAGCCTCCTGCCTCCTCGGAGCTGAGCGAAAACCCACCCCAGTCCCGGGGCCCTTGTGAGGTTTAGAGACGGTCTTGTCCCCTGTGTGGTTTCTGGCCCATGTGTGACTCTCCATAACCGTGATTGTCATTGGTGGTGATTCATGAGAGCCATCATTCTTGGGTGCCTTTGTGTTTACAGATTTTCTTTCTTTCTTTTCTTTCTTCTCTTCTTTTCTTTTCTCTTTTCTTTCTTTTTTCTCCCTCGAATGGTTACTATTGAAGCTCTTTTTTAAAAGACTTTGTCCCAAGCAGGGCGCGGTGGCTCACGCCTGTAATCCTAGCTCTCTGGGAGGCCGAGGCGGGAGGATCGCTCAAGGTCAGGAGTTTGAAACCAGCCTGAGCAAGAGCAAGACCCCGTCTCTACTAAAAATAGAAAGAAATTAATTGGCCAACTAAAAATATATAGAAAAAATTAGCCGAGCATGGTGGCACATACCTATAGTCCCAGCGACTCGGGAGGCTGAGGCAGGAGGATCGCTTGAGCTCAGGAGTTTGAGGTTGCTATGAGCTAGGCTGACGCCACAGCACTCTAGCCCCGGCAACAGAGTGAGACTCTGTCTCAAAAAAAAAAAAAAAAGACTTTGTTCGGGAGCAGGCCGTCAGGAGGGCCGGTGTTAGGATGTGCCTGGTCTCTCCCTGTGGGGGACGACCCTGCGCCCGCAGAAGTCATTCCCAGTCAGGGCCTGGCACGTGCTTGCTGAGAGTTTTCAAGGCGTGTTTCATGTTTCCCCAAATCTGGGCCCGGTCAGAATTCCCAACAGGGAGGGGACCGTTGGTGTGGTCTGGAGAGAGCCGGGCTGGCTGCCACCTCTGGAAATCACTTGTCACTTCCCACATGCCCAGGCCCGCCGGGGCTGTGCCGTGTCTGGTGCAGGTGGGAGTCTGGCTCTTTAGGTCTGGAGTTGAGGCTGCGGAGCTGTCAGCTGCCCCTAAGGAACCTGCACCCCAGGCCCTGGGAACTCCCGGGCAGGCCCCACCACGTGGGCTGGGAGGGAGAAGTTTCTCTTGTTGAGCAGCCTGGTAATGGAGGTGGTTTTTATTCAATTACTTGCTTTATTTATCAGTTCTGCCAATGTGTATTTAGTGCCTATAAATGGGTTCTGTGCTCAATGCTGGGGACTCTGTTGACTACAAAAGAGTCCTTAACCCCTGGGGGTAACATGTGTATGCTGTATCTACCATAGCTCCTTCCAAAAGGAATTTGAAGTGGCTTATAAAATTCATAGAGAACAATAGAATTTGACATTAGCGAGAAAATTGGAACATGGAGAGAAAAGAAGATAAAATGAAGTCTGGGGAAGGTTTGGACATGGAATGCATGGCATAACATTGGTACAGTTATTAGAGTTTGGCCACTAGTCTGACCTTGAGCTTCCTAGTAGTCAAGCAAAGAGGGAAACAAGATGAGTTTCTTTTTTTTATTTTTTTTTTTGAGACAGAGTCTCACTCTGTTGCCGGGGCTAGAATGCCATGGTGTCAGCCTAGCTCACAGCAACCTCAAACTCCTGGGCTCAAGCAATCCTCCTGCCTCAGCCTCCCGAGTAGCTGGGACTACAGGCATGCGCCACCATGCCCAGCTAATTTTTTCTATATATTTTTAGTTGGCCAATTAATTTCTTTCAATTTTTAGTAGAGACGGGGTCTTGCTGTTACTCAGGCTGGTCTTGAACTCCTGACCTTGAGCGATCCACTTGCCTCAGCCTCCCAGAGTGCTAGGATTACAGGCGTGAGCCCCGCGCCCGGCCAACAGGATGAGTTTCTTGATTCATGGTGTCCTTCAAATACCAGCAGGTCAGTTCCTCTGAAGAACTCTTCCTGATAGGTAGGTACCTGTGTGGGTGTTCATAAAGGGACCCAGCACGATGGATGGACAAAGCAGGTTGTCTTAGCTCTGGCCCTGCGGCCCACGGGGACAGCTGAGGCTGCATGCCCATCTCACCAATTAACCTGGTGTTTGTGGTCTGTGGAGGTGAAGTCAGCAGCAGTGCTTGGTGCCAGAGCTACTGGCCGCCCCAAACACTGGGAACAGGATGCTGAGTCACATCCTGCAGGGCTGCGGCATCCTGGCTTCCAGTGCCCTTCACAATGGGAGGCTCGCATGGGCAAGTTGACCCCTGCTGTTCCAAACATGCGGTGGCAGGGCAGGAAAAGGCTAAAATTAGGTCTGCCGTGGGCCAGGGCTGCGTATGTGAGGCAGAGGCCCTCAAATCTGGACACACAGACCAAGAAGAACTAGGAGAGCATAGCCTGCCATCGTTCTCTGTTGCCGTGTGCGTGGAGCAAGGCCGCTTCTGTTCTGGAAACCACAGAGGGAAAAGGGTCCTGAGGCGGGGAAAGATCTCAGTTGATGAGCGAAATAGTATCCAAGAGATGGAAGAAGAGAGCCAGGAAATACGCCAATAACAATGATCAGTAGAATGATCTCAGCTTTTATCACCTACCGATAAAGAAAAATGACGATTAGTGTTTTACACACATCTAATTAAGTGGAATTTTTAAAGGATAGTTTTTAAAATTTTGAAGTGCTTTCAGACTTACAGAAAAGTTGCAAATACAGTGCAAAGAACTTTTTTCTGAACCATTTGAAAGCAAGTTGCCATCCTGTTGGTCATCGCCCTTGGAGTACAAACCCCGATACGGCCATCCACGCAGGACATCAACCCTGACACTGTCCCACCATCTAATCCTCAGACCCATGCGAGATTCGTCATGGGTCCCCATCAGGTCCTTTGTAGTGAAAAGATCCCGTTCAGGAGTGCCCATTGCATTTAGTTGTCCTGTCCCTTGGGTCTCCTGCAGGCTGGGACATTTCTCAGTCTCTCTTTGGCTGTCCTGTCCCAGACACTTGTGTCCAGGCCCAGCATTTTGTAGAACATCCCACCGTGTGGTGTGTGTGACGTTCCCTTGTGATTAGAGTCAGGCCGGGCACCTTTGGTAGGAACAGCACACGAGTGATTCTGTGTCTTTGTTGAGGCCCATCAAGTGGCTTGTGATTTCCTTTTGTCCTGTTATGGTGACATTCACTTTGGTCACTAAGGTGGATTTTACTGGGCTTCTCTATTGTATAGTTATTCTTTTCCCCGTCATCGTTAAGAAGTTTTTTCTTGGCCAAGCGTGGTGGCTCACACCTGTAACCCTAGCACTTTGGGAGGCCAAGGTGGGAGGATCAGAGTTCAAGACCAGGGTAAGCAACATAGCAAGAACCCGTCTCTACAAAAAATAGAAAAATTAGCCAGGCGTGGTGGTGTGCACCTATAGTCCCAGCTACTCGGGAGGCTGAGGCAGGAGGATCGCTTGAGCCTGGGAGTTTGAGGCGGCAGTGAGCTATGATGATGCCACTGCACTCCAGCCCGGGTGATAGAGCAAGAAAGACTGTGTCTCAATTTAAAAAAAAAAAATGGAAAACCATGAGTTCAAACTGACACCTTCAATTCCTAAGCAATACCTGGGGGTTCATTCTAGTTTTCTCTCTTCTCATACTTGTAATTCATCCCTGAAATATGTGCGTGTCTCATCCGTCCCCCACCTGTGGGCAGTCTCCATCTCTCGTGCCCCGCCCCCCGGCCTGCATGGATGCCCTCCGCACCCTCCTCAACATCAGGAGCCGGGTTTGGGATACCGCCCTCCCTCCCCAGTTTGGATGCCTGCCCTGGTCCGCCTCGATGATGATTTTAGATCGGAGTTGTTGGGGAACAGAAGTGGATTGTTTCGACTCTGTGTTTTCCCAAGGTGTCAATTTGGCTGAAACACAGCGCTCAAGATCAGAGGTCTCTGCTTTCCCCTTCCAGCTTCTCCGCTTCTTGGTCACATGAACTTGGGCAGGTGACTTGCCCTCCCCGAGTCTCCTTCCCTATATGTGTAACACAGATGGATGCTGAGGATTAAGTTAGCCACTGTGCAATGTGCTTAGCATGACACGTGACCAAAATGTTTATTTTTGGCATTATATTTGGTGAGTGCCCACTGTCTTCTGGGCACTGGGATGGATCCTGAGACAGAGAAGTCACAGCCTTAACTCTCAAGGTGCCCAGGCTGGTGTGGGGACTTAGCTGCTGTTGTGTTGTTTGAAGCACTTGGTTGCCAAGAGGCCCTGACCCCCAGGTGGCTATAACTCACACCATTGATGTCCTGGGTCTTATTGGTCCAGTTCGTCATGCTGGTGAGTGCCCAGCATCCCTGCGACACAGATTGCCAGAGGGAGCGCATCCTGGGATGCTTTGGGACCGGAGAGGAGGACAGCTCAGCCAGGGTATCTACCAGTGTTCACTTTGAATCTATTGTCTGGCAGGCCCAGAGGGAGATTTAAAAATTCTGTGTGCTGTGTCCCATTGTGAGGCTCAAACATACCAGCAGGAAGGTGCCTCCACCACCAGTCAGTAGCCAAGTGGGTCGCAGAAAACCATCTGGAAAGCAGGGAACTTGGGCTCTTGCCACTTTCTAAGTACACTTGTTGCTCAGATCCGTGAGGACTGGTGCTGGGGACCCCCCCCCCAACCCCCCTGAGGATACCAAAATCTGTGGGTGCTCAAGTCCCAAAGTCGGCTGTGCAGAACCCTCGGATTCAGGAAGTTCCACCTGCCTCGAATGCTGTGTTTTCAATGTGTATTTGGTTGAATCCGTGCTATATTTATTGAACAAGTGGCTTAGCCCCTAAGCCTCAGTCTCCTCACCTACAAGATGGGAGAAGGTGCTAGAAGATGTTGAAAGGGAGGAGCCGTGGCTTGCAGCTAAGGCCACGAGAGAAGAGTTCCTGGAGAAGACACGGACACTGAAGACAGGCTCGATGGGGGACGGGGGGGCTTTATTATAAAGCACTTTTTCTAACTGTATTATAAGCCCCTTGAGGTCAGGGAATGCCAGATGAGTGAAATTTAGGTTAATGACATAATGGCTCATTGTGGCTGCCAGAGAAAGTCAGCACAAAGAGTTTGGACTCTAATCTATGGATGATGTCGCATTATTGAAAGTTCTGGAGCTGGGAAATAGGGTAATGAGAGCCACGGCTAGGAAACTGCGGAGCGAGCTGGAGGCTGGAGACAGAGGGCAGGGGCCTCTCGAGAGGCTGACGGTTCCCAGAGCTGTGCTGTCCTTTCCTGTGGCTTCTAGCCCGTGTGGCTAATTAACATTAATTAAAATGAAATAAAGTGACAAATTCCTTGCGTGGGTCACGCTTAGTGCATTTTAAGCATCGGTACATACCCATGGCTGGTGGCTGCCGTATTAGACAGCATGCATAGAGAATACCATGCGTCCCCTGGGCCAGCCCCGTCCCGCAGGGACATTCTGAGTACCCGGCACGGAGCTGGGTACACGGCGGGGCTGGGTAGGTGTTGTTGCCTGGCTCATGGGGGGTGAGGAGGGCCCGAACCGGGATGGTGACTGAGAGACTGGGAAGGAGGGACCCTGAAAAAGTTAGGACTTGATGACTCATGCACACGGGCCGGGGCTGCCTACCGGTGAGAGGGCTGAGAACCTGGCTCCGTTGGAATCATCTGTTCTTGGAATTTTTTAGTTGTTTCAAAAACATTTCCTTCGTGTGCCTGTTATTTCTGGCTGGTTAGATCGTCTTTGCTGCCGTAGCATTTCTTGCACAATGCAGCTTTTATGCCTTCTGCCCGCGTTCAAGGGACTTAGATGCTGGTATACCAGATGCACGGAGAAAGATGCACTCGCTGTCACCTCCACGGGGCTTGGGGGCTCTAGGGGAACTATCCTGAGGTTTTCAGAGTTGAGTGAAGGTGCATCTTTGCTGTCTTACTTATGCAGGGAAAAAAAAAATTCCTGCATTTGCAAGCTTGCTGGTCAGTTGAGCTGCTTGCTCCTACCCGTTGGTGAGAAGGAGAGCTGGCTCAGAGAATGTCTCTTACTGTCTGGAATATTTTGGACATTCCTTCTCTCTGAGAGAAGCCTACGCCTTCTAGCCAAACAATACATGCCCCAGCAGCACAGATATTTGTCACGAGCCCTGCCAGCATTTCTCGTCTATGACCCCTTTCCCTGAGCATTAATGCAATGCCCTGCAGAGCTGGAATTTCTCCATCCTCAGCACTGTGGTTTAGGGGAACATCTTGGGAAACTCTCGTTGACAGGTGTGTCCCTAGAGTTCCTTGTTTTCTTATACCCGGGAGGATGGCATTTGGAACAGGCCCTGCCAGATTGTACCATGAAGCACAAAAAAAAAAAAAAAAAGAATAAGGCCTTGGTATATCTCAGGGTCTCTGTGGCTTTCATTTTATTTTTTTGTTTTTATTTTTGCTCAAGTTCAAATGCGATGCAATCTGTGGCTTTAAACATGAGTTCAAAATAAGAGAAGAACCTGTGGGAGAACCATGGATAGAATGTTCCATTCCACTTGCAGTCTTTAGCTACTCTCTCTCCAAACAGTGAGCTTGCATTTCCTTTACATCTTTATAAACTTCACTTCGCTAGGACTGGGATCTGACTCTACCTAAAACATCACCAGTAGTGGTTTTGAGGTCAGTTTGTGTTTATCAGCTCTACCTGCTGCTGGTCCTGCCCTCTGACCTGTGGATTCTGCAGAGAGAGCACTGAACTTGGAGCCTCTCAATCACGTTCTGCCTGTTGTTAGCCATATGACCAGAGACAAGTTATTTATCTTCTCCTGGTCTTGGATCTTTCATCAGAAGAATGGAATTGTAAGAATGAAGTGGGAAAATGTAGGGACAAGCTCTCTGTAAACTATGAAGTACCGTGTAGATGGAAGCCATTCTTTACTTGTTGAAAACAATATGCACCGAGTGCCTACAGTATACCAGGCATTCGGGTGCTGAGAATTTGTTATGTTGACAGTTCAACCACAGGCCTGAGGTTTGCTTCTTAGCTTTGCACCTTCTGAAACTTGAATTTATGAGTTCATTCAGGGATGAGCAAGTTCTGAGAAACTAACTGATTTATGCTAACCAAACTTATAAGGCACTGATGTATAAAGCAGAATTTATAAATTCACATTTACGAATAAAGCACAAAGGGGGCCTTTTACAACAGAAACCAAATCCTCCTCGGTTTGTTGTAGGGTACATATGACATAATCTTCTTACTTTCCTGCTCCCCGAGCCCCTCTGTTTGCTGATCCTTTTTGAGGCCCCGCTCAGTATCATTTCTTCCAAGGAGACCTCCCTGGACCCCTGCGTGTATGTGTGTCTGCAGCACCCTATACATTCTGCTGCTGCGGAACTTGCTGCGTCATATTGACGTGACTGTCCTGGGCCTGTCAGATGAACAAGACTGTCATGTTGCTATAGAGCAGGAACCATGTCTGTTTCATTGCTGAATTCCCAGGGCTTAGCACTCACGGGGCACAGTAGACACCCCGTAAATACTTGTTAATCTAAGTGGAACTAACAGAACCTCCTCTCTGGAATGCTCGACAGCACCCATCTTTTGTGTGGGTGACAACTTTACATTAGTTCCTTTTTTCCTTGGAATTACCATCAAGTCCAAGGGACGAACCACGGGCCCCTCAGCAGTTACCATGAGACCGGAGTGCAGGCAAGGGTGAATTCTGTCCACGTGAAAGCAATGCGGTGTGTCTCAGCCAGCCCGGTCAATGCGGGGCCCTTTACAGAGCCTGTGCTTCAGGCTGACATTCTCCGATCTTTTGCAAGATACAGCATCAGAAATCCTAAAATCATACCGTTTCAATAACTCCCTGTTTCCTTAGGTATAAATTAGTGCACGAGTGCCTACTTGGTCTGCCTCATAGCGTTTTGTAAAGATCAAATGAGCTGACATTCGCCAGAATGCTTTGTCGCGGCAGAGTTTATCAAAGCTCTCATCTGTTGTTGTTATTACTGTCATTGTTGCATACCGTTAACGCAGGGCCTCCTTTACAAGACAAGAACACTTGTGACTCCGCAAGTATTTGGTAGTTACTACCCTTCTGAGAGGACCATGCATTCTTGGCGTTATCTTTTACCAGCCGAAAACATGTACCATGCACCTATACGTACGGTATTCTCATGAAGCCCACGGAGAAGCCAGTTTTCTCTGTGTCTTCTGTCGTTGCTCAGTCTCAGGGGTCTTGACCTTGGCATCAGGAACACCGCTGGAACTTTGCAAAGAGCTGATCCCCAGGAGAAATCACAGACCTTCCGAATTAGATTATGTTAAGGCTGGACCTGGGTGTGAACGTGTTCTCGAAGTTCCAGAGGCGGTTTGGATATGTATAACCAGAGTTGAAAATCAGGGGTGTTCACGTGATATTCTGTAGTGTGATATTTCTACACCAGCTGTTTTTGTTCTTAAGGAAATTATGTTTCTAAGTGGCATGGCACTCACCCAGATCGCCCGTCCTTGAAGAAAGTGGTTATCTCTGCCCTGATTGATAAAAACAGGGTTCTGTTCATTCATTCAAAGAGCCACATATTTGTATGTGTGGAATACAGGGCTGAGCCTGATACTATCAGAACGTATCTATAGTAGAACATACATTAGAACCAAAAAATATGGATTTCCCAGACCAGTGCTTTTTATTTTCTCACACTTTAAAGTGTACCAGAATTGGCCGGGCGTGGTGGCTCATGCCTGTAATCCTAGCACTCTGGGAGGCCGAGGCAGGAGGATCGCTCAAGGCTGGGAGTTGGAAACCAGCCTGAGCAAGAGTGAGACCCCATCTCTACTAAAAAAATAGAAAGAAATTAATTGGCCAACTAAAAATATATAGAAAAAATTAGCCGGGCATGGTGGCGCATGCCTGTAGTCCCAGCTACTCGGGAGGCTGAGGCAGGAGGATCGCTTGAGCCCAGAAGTCTGAGGTTGCTGTGAGCTAGGCTGATGCCACAGCACTCTTGCCCGGGCAACAGAATGAGACTCTGTCTCAAAAAACATAAAATAAATAAGTGTATCAAAAAAGTGTATCAAAATTATCATGGGAGTGGTCCAGGCTGTCTGGAGTTTCCACTTCAGAAGCTTTGACTGGCTGCCTTCATTTGTCACATGGAGAAATAATCCCTGCCCGGCAGAACTGCAGGCATCCGATGACGTGGCGTAGCTGAGCACCTTGTGTAGTCTCAGCTGTGTGGTGGGTGTTTGGTAAATGACAATCCTGTTGATGAGAAACCCACCTTGCACGACACCGTCCTGGTCGGTGTGGCCATGCTGGTCACACAACTCCTCAGCACTCCCATTTGGTGCAGAGGGACCAAAGGACGTGTCCTGTCCCGTAAGCGTGGTGGCGGCACTGAGTGATGCTATGGGCCCCCTCCCAATTGCCCGGCGGCAGGTGGAAGAACTCTGATGCAGAACCTTCTTTTCCTGAAGTTCTGTTTCCGGGAAATCCTTCCTTTTCTTTCTTTCCTATACACGATGCGTGCAGTGAGCCACCGGGGCAGACATGGGCCGAGGTGACGGCGACATAGCTGCTCTGATTTTCTCTCTGGACGAGCAGAATGACATTCCAGGGGTTAAGAAAGTGGGTGTGGGGCGTAGACCTGAGTCTAGTCCCATCTTGGAAAGGTGTCTGTTCCTGGGCAGGCGGTGGCTTCCTTAACCGCCCCCCCTCCCCGCGGATCAAAGCAACGGTGGTGTGCGTTTCACTTAATCCTGTAGGGAGGATTACTTGATCACTTGGGAGCTGGGGGAAGCTTCTAGGTAAGGCGTCCCCAGAAGCCCCTGCTCAGGGCCACCTTCTTAGGAAGTATCCCAGAACTCACCCTTTAAGTGCACCCCCTTCCTTGCTGCAAGCCCTGGCAGAGTTGCTTTCCTGGGGTGCTTACCCCATTCTGCCTTGCACTCGGTTATTCACATCCTGACTTGATCTCACTGGCGGAAAGACTGCTAACCGCACCGCTCCTGGCCAGCGTCTGCCAGGTGGGTTTCGGGATCACATCCCCACTCTTTGAGACCTTGGCGGCCGGCCCTGCCCCGGGCACCACACACGTATCCCAGAGCACCTCATGTGTGTGCGCACGTGGTTCCCTCTACCTGGCGTGTCCTCTAAAGCAGCTGCTATCCGCATGGCTGAAGAAGTTTCAGAATGTAAAAGGGCTTTAAGAATGTAGAATACCTGCGGCAGCCGCCCCACTGTTGGGTGCATGGCTGGCGATTTGAAAGAAAGAGGCTTCCTTCAATACGTTGATTTTCACCAGAAGGGGGTCCTGTGGCTTGGGGTGGGTCCCTTGGTGGCCAGCTGTTTGCCCTCACAGTTTCTAATGCACACCCCAGGGCTTGTTCCTGAATTCAGCCTGCAGAAAAGCCCGTAGGAGTGCAGCGATCAGAGGAACTGCCGTTGTTTTGCTCCCTCTGAATGGCCGTCTTTCATTGGGATGTGCTGGGACAAGGGCCTTTTTAAGCCAAAATATCAGGGGAAGACAAGGGTTCCACATGAGCCATTTGCTCTTTGGGTGGGAACCTCATCGGAGGACTCCAGTCCACAGGGCTCTCGGGGAGGGACTCGTCGGCTTCTTCCTGGCCTTTCCCGTTTTCCCATCCGGAGTGGATGGCAGGAGCTCTGCGGAAAGTTCCAGGGGGTGTTAAAGATGTGAACACGGCAGTCACGAACTTTCTCTCTTTCACCGACTTCTGCATCTTCCTTCGGCCGACTCGGTACTTCCGGCGTTCAGAGGTTTCCAGCCCAAATTAGTATGTGTGACCACCCTGATTTCTGTTTTCCTAACCGTGTCTTGGTTTCTGGATGACACCGTCTGTTTATATTCTGAGGGTTTGGGGTTTTAGAAGGAGCGTTGATTGAGGTTTTTGTCTGTCTTCAATGCTTTGCAGAAACTTTAATCTTACGAAAGCTCCCCGAATGGCAGTAATCAGCGTCTGAGAATATGTTTGTGTCGCGGAGATAAAAGCGTCGAGGCTGGTGGTGGAGAGGGCAGTGGCCGGACCTTTTTTAATCCCTCATCAAGATTTTTCTTAAGGGAACGGAGGAAGATGTGTCTACTTTGTCTGTCTGGGTCTGACCTTCCATAACTTGAGTCACTCTTTTTAGGACACTAGAACCTTCTATGAGAAGGCTGGGTTTTCTGCAGCTGGATGGTTTGTAGGTTCCACCTTCCTTGTCCTGGCCACCTGGTACAGTGTGTGCACCATCGCTGACATGGATTTCTTCAAGGACTTCCCCGGCGGGGCTCTCTGAGGTCCTCATGAATCAGGGTACTGTGCCTGTCGCTTGGAATCCTGGCAGAGAGAACCGCCCCGGCCGGCCGTAGGAAATAGCGGTCGCGACAGCCACCCAGAGGGCGTGTGAGGCTCTGGGCCCGGAGTGAGCTCAGCACCGAGGACGGGAAGCCGGGTCACGGAGAGTATCTGCATCTTGTTTTCATAAGTCCTGTGACTGACCACGCTCTGCGGCCTCCCCCCGCCCCGCCCCCCAAGAGCCGTCTCGTGTGGTTTTCTTCCCGCTTAGCCCCTTACTGTTTGCGCAGGACGCAGGGTGACCTCACCGCCTTGGGATAATGTGCTCCTCGGGCTTCCCTGCGGCTTCCAGCCTTGCTCTTTACAGTAAATGCCTGTTACGGTGGTCATGGGGGAGCAGAGTGTCCCGGGGCCCCAGTTAGTACAGTCCCCCAACTTCACGTGTAGAGGGGGAGGCTCTGATGCTTACCAAGCTGGGGACACTGAGCAGGAACAGCTGGCCTTGTAAGTGATCGTGGGGTAGAACCAGCTATTCTATTGCATTGTTCCCTTTTTTTTTTTGCAAAAGAATATAAGGGAAACCAAGGGGAATTTCTGCCCATGATTTCCAAAGCAAAGGTCACCGTTGAGGGTTGGCTGTTTCCAGAGTGCTCGGGGGTTTCTGGTCAGTATGAATTTTTTTTTAAACTCATGAACAAAAGAGGTTTGATGTTGCCTTGAAAAGATTTTCCCAGCTGCTCCGATGAACCGATTGTTGTTTTAAGTTTCAAGGGTTTTGGAGTTCTCTTGCACAGCTCTCTCAATGTTGATGAGAATAAGTAGTAAGTGATCTGTGTCTCCAACAGAGCACTTCTGAAAACAGACTTGGTTGTAAAATTCGAAGGCGGGCAAGGGTGACGAAAACTCGGAGTAGAAAAGTGGGAGGCTTGTTCTGCAACCTGCCGAAATGAGACAGCCTGGATCTTAAGTCTTAAGTCGGCCCGATGGATGCGAAAGAGCTTTTTAGCTTCCCGTGGGTGAGGGTGAGACAGCAGGGAAGGGATGCTTCTCATTTCTTTCTTTATTTATAATCCAGGCCTTCTCGGCACTCGAAACTTGCATCACAAATATGCGGCCGTGATGGGGGGAGAAGGATGACTTGGCATTGTATCTGCAGTAACAGATGAAATGCTGTACAGATGCAGGGCGTGGGGATCATGAAATGTACAGAACTGGTGGTCAGTCATTCAAAGGCCTGAACCAAGAGAGGGAGAACTCAGCCTTATGATTTAATATGTGAGCAGTCACTATTTTTAGCATGAGAATTTAACCAGAAAAATTAACAGATTTTTAATCCGTCTTAGAAGAGAACAGTTTTCCTGACTTCAGGAGCTACTGACTTAAAATGCTAGTTCATGTGGTGTTTTCTTAGCCCCTAGAGTCGTATTCTCAGCTTAGCTGAGGTTTTTTTTTTTTATTATTATTCCAG
>VBSM01003044.1:10381856-10395602 GCA_008086735.1 Cheirogaleus medius
CGTCAAGACTTTTAACGCGACGGCGCCCGACACGGCGAGGTGGAGTCACCAGGCGGAGGCGTCCTGTCCAGTGGCGGAGCTCGCTCTGTCCTGGTGCCGCTGCTACAGCTGAGCGCCGTGTGTTTGACCCGCGCAGGGCTCAGGTGGGGAAAATGTGACGCGTGTGATGGTCTCAGCCGTCGCTAATGCTGAAGTTGAAAGCGCCCCTAGCAGAGGGGAAGGGCCCCCCAAGCGTGGTGAGCCCCACCTGCTGCCAAAACCGCGCACGTGGCTGCCTTTAGGTTTTGAAAGTGCTCAGTTGTCCTGCTGGGAGCAGGGACACTCAGGCTCGTTTGGCCCCATCTATTCATGTTTGGGGAGAGAATGGAGATGTCAGCGGTCCCCTCTCCAAGAGTAACTCGGCAGCAGCACCCCTGCGAGGAGCGAGGCTGTTGAAAAGCGGCACAGGTGTTTGTTTACAGCGGCCCTTGCTGCAGAGAGAATACTGCTTTCTGTTGCTTGCCAGCAGCGATGAGAAGGGATCTGTCTGTCATCTGGCCTCGCCTCTGTGGGTGGCCCCTTTCAGAACCAGGTGAGCTCGGCCTCGGGCTCTGGGCCTCATCTGGCCTCAGTGGGCAAGACAGCATGTTAACAAAGCATTTGGAAGAGAGAGCAGCAGCTCCGTAGAAAGATAGGAAGGCCGAATTCAGGGATCAGCAAACTATTGTGTATGCCCCCCCCCCCAGCTAAGAATGGTTTTTGCATTTTTACAGGGTTGTTAAAAAAAAAAATGAAATAATATGCGACAGAAACCACATGGCCCACAAAGCCTAAGATAATTTACTGTCAGGTCTGTTATAAAGTTTGCTGCCCCCTGGTTTTATGTGACAACACAGGGCTGACCTTGGCCCTGCAGAAGAAACAGCAGATTTGAAGATGACCTCTGCCCCCTGGACCCCTGACCCATCACTCCTCCCGACCCCAGGCCTTGCCAGCCCGCCCCAGCTTGCCTCTCCCATGCAGGATGGGGTAGTTGTTTATGTGAGGGACCGTGGGGTGAACACCGTTGGCTGGAGCTTTTCCGCAATTCCATCTTGCCCTCCGCGGGGTCTGCCAGATTAGCTCAGTGAAACCGGAAAGCCTTCAAGGCCAGCCAGATGCTGAAAGTAAGTGAGTGAGTTGCCATCTTGCACTGATCGGAACCGGGTTCCCCAAAGCAGGCCGTTCTGGAAAGCTCCCCGGGAAGGGTCTTCAGGAACAAGGCAAGTTCGTAGTTCAGCCTGCAGGTAGAGCTTTTGCAAAAATCCTTTCTCCTGAAACTGTTTCTCCCGGGTATGATTCTTCATCATCTTCTTCTTCTTCTTTTTTTTTTTTTTAACATATTTTATTTTACTTTCTAGCAATTTGTTTCCCATTAGTGTCAATTGAAAGCACCTTGAAAGGTGATTATCCACTTATTCCTGAAACCCATGTGGGTTTTCCCCCCCTCAGCCAAAAGAGCATGGTCTCACAAAAAAATACCAAGTTCAGTACGTTTTGCCAAATTAAATTTTATGGGACAGATCAGTTGTGTCAAAGTAATCCCATAAATGTGGTGGTGATGACAGGCTTATGTTGTTTTTTTTACCATGTCTGTGTATGGGAGTGATATATTTTTTGAAAACTTTAATTTTGAAAGCCATAATTTTTCTTATCCAGTTAAAAAGTCGGGGTAGGGGGAAGATTTCAAATACAAGTGGGTCGTTTTGGCTTTTGGCAAACTTATCCATTCCTTTTCGGGAGGACAGCTAGTATATCGGCATCTAAATGTCCCCATCATCAGAGCAAAATGAAGCATTCTTGACTTGGTGGTTAATACTCTGGCCTGGAAAAAAGGTCAAAGATTTTTCCTGGAGTCCCAAATAAGCTGCACGTAAACACGTGGCAAATGACTGTTTGAAATGTTATGCGAACCAGACAAGAGCGTTCTGCCGGGCTTGGGGGCACCTTGGCAAAGACAAATTCATACTGGTCTCGGAAAAGAAAGTTTGTCCTGTAAGATATCCCATAGCTTGGCGGATGCTTTGTAGGCAATCTTAGCCGATAGAGAAAATTCCAAACATAAGTGGCGCAAGAAAGAGGCAGGCAGAGGTTTGTGCTGTGCAAGTCACTGATTTTGTGTGTGTGTGTGTGTGATTGTCATTGTCATCAAATGCCTTTGTTGATTTGGAAAAAAAGGAAGATTTTCTAAATCAGCTTGATACCCTGTGTATCCACCCTGTGTATCCAAATCCACTGCGTTTCCTCTTCCACCTCACCTTAATTGGTGTGGCATGCCAAAAGTGAGACTGAACTTTTCTACATCTTCACCTTGCCATAACAGGAAGGTCTTCTCTTCGAGGTTTTTTAAGTATAAGGGGGTCCCAGAGAGGAAGAACCAGGCTGCCTTCTGATCATGATTGGACAATGCCGATTTCCATCGCTGTGTCTCGTAGCTACTTCAGGGGCTTCCGGCAATGTCCCGGCTGCATGAACTTCCTGAGAACGTGGTTTCTTTCTCTCCGCATTCCCTGTCTGCCTCCTTGCCGTCAGCGCAGGGAGCCCTGCCAACCTCTAGGCTGTGGAATAGCTCACTGCCGGGTGGCAAGCCCTTCTCCGTGGCACCCTGTTGCTCAAGCCTGCAGATGACACCCAGGTGCACCCAAACAGCCACACTGTCCAAGTCCCACTCTGCTCCCTTCTGCTAAAGAACATTCCGGCCAGTTCTATAGCTCTTTGCCCTGGTCTAAGGCCAGAGGGTGCGGCAGGACGGAGCTGAGGTTGAGTAGAATAGACGTGCAGGACAACCCTGTATGTCTGCAGACTCATGCCTCAGGGCCAGCCCATCCTGGGCGGTTGACGCATCCTTGCCCCTCCCCTGGGGCCCATGTCTCCCTCACGGGAACAAATGCTGCATCATTTAGCCAGGAGATCATATTAAGTAACCTCGCCTGAGGCATCGGAAGAGGCACTCGCTTTCTGTTGGCTGGAAGTTCTTGGTGCCAGAATACACTTCATGCAACCCTGCTCGGTGGCTGGCCACTTAGCGGGGCTCCCCCTAGACACGCCCCCCACTTCACCTCTGGCAAGAGAGCTAGGTAGATCAGAACCCTGGTGACATCTGGACAGCACGGTGCAGGTTCACTTGTCCCGGTCCCACCGCCCAGGTCCCTGCTGAGGTTACAGGCCAAATGAAGGCCCTTCATTTGACCCCCCCATACCCAGACACTCGTCTTGTTATTGCTTGTTCTGCAATCGACTACCTGTGTGTACGAGTTCACTCCACCTATGTCTGTTTGAGTATGTAGAGCCTGAGTCACATCACCACGTGCATCATTTCTCCCTCGTCCACACGCACGCCGTGTCACCCGAGCTCCAAAGCGAATCCCATGACGGATCTGGAGAGACTGCCTTGCTCTTGTTTTGCCGTAGGTGCTGCGGCCCTGGCTTCGGTCACCCTCTCCAACAGGCATCTCCATACCCAGATCACCAGTCGGTCCCCTGCTGTCCTTTGTCGGCCTTGCTGCATGAGAAGATAGTAGCTGCTTCCTCCCTCTTTTCCGACACTGTAATTATTGTTTTACAATTGAGTGCCTTAATAATAGTTTACAAATACTATGTATTTATGCGAAAGGTTGAAGTCTCATCGTTCGTGATTGGATACTGTGTCTCGTGGGTAGTGGTTGGCGTTAGGACTTTAGCTCATCCTATCCCGTGTCTGTTTATTCTGCTATGCAGTTTTACACTGTGTGTTCACAACTGTTCCAAGGAGCCTTGCTAGACACAGTAAGTGTGACAGCTCGTTTAGAATTCGTCTAGCAGGTTTTCTGGTCCTCACCGGAAGACTCCCACGCAAAAAAAAGAAAGAAAGAAAGAAACAGCACTTGTAGTTCCTGCAGGCAAGGCAGGCGTTGGTGCTGTATCCCATAGGAGCCGATGAAAAAATGTAATTTGGTTTATTGGCCAGCTGGGGGGTGGCACAGGGTGGGTGACCTCTGAACCAGAGCCCCGCATCTCACCCCTTGCCCCAGTTGCACGATTGTCTTCTTGTTTAATAGAAATTTTATTACCACCTAGGCCACCCTATTTTTCCTCTCTGTTAATGTCTTGAGCTCTTTTGCAACAAAATGTAGGTACAGACCAAACCTCCTTCCTCCCCCCAAAACCAGGAGCTCCACGAGACGAGTTGTTCTTTGGTTTCTCAGAAGCTGCCAGTGGGTTCCCGTGTGTTGCGTTATGATATCCATGGGTTTTTTTATTATATTGTTTTTCTTCTTGTTTTTTTATATAATATATTTAAAAGGCAGTATCTTTTGTACTGTGAATTTGCAGTAGAAGATGCATAATGCACTTTTTTTTTTTTTACTTCTGTTGGTGTGTATTGTATATAGTGTGTGTGCTTCTTGTGATGGAAATAAACTTTTTCTTTATAAATGCCTGATGACTATGAATTTGTACGAAAGGAAACTGCCCCTTTAACCCTTGAGGAGACCGTCTGATACTACATCATCATCATCACGGCAGTCTTCACTGAGCACATACTGTGTGCTAAGGTCTATGCTAGGAAATACGGACAGCTTAGGCCAAAGAAACAGCCAAAGGAAGAAATATTAGCTCCTCCCAGGACTGGGTTTTTTCCTCCTGATTTTGTCAGTAAGTAAGAGCAGGCCCATTTGTGTGTGGTCCTTTGTGGACCAAAAGAATGTCACCCACCAGAATGGGATGTGGACCTTGGGTGGCTTCTCTTCCCCGACAAGTAGGAAACATAAAGCCAGACGTGTGCTCTAGAGACCATCTAAGCGTCTCCCACTACACCTGGTGGCGGAGGACCATGGAGACTAATTATTGCTGATCGCCAAGGCAGGGATCCCAGGGAATCTCAGTCCCTGAACACAGCACAGGCTTATCTCGTGTTCGTATCATAATCCGCTGCAGATCAGGCAGCTTTTGGTGGCCTTCCTCCCTTGGCGACTCAGGAAGCAGGGCTGCTTTCATCTTCAAATTCTGCCACCTTGGAGTTCTTTGCCTTTAGCCGTGCAGTGAGGGGAGAAAGCAGGGAGAACTCAAGTTCAAAGTTCACTCTCATCCCCCTTTGGGTGCCATGCAACAAGACCTGGTCATGTGGCCCCAGCCCAAGGGCCAGGGGGACCAGGAAATGCATGGGGCACACATAATCTGGTGAGCACTAACTGCCACAAGTAGTTGGGCATGACTGCTAAATTCCAGTGCCTGCAGATCCAGAAAATACTTGGTTCACTTCACCTGGAGTTGCTCTGTCAACTTAGACTCACAAGAGACTGATGCATAAACCGGAATGCACGTTTGTTACTTTACCACAAGCATTGTGACTATCAAGCAGATCCGATTATGCTGATTAGCACCTTCAGGCCTTCTAGATAAATCTATGTGGGAAGCCCATGTTTGGTTAGGAGCTGCTTGTTGAGTATGAAATCAATGCAAAAGTGGGACGCTCCTCATGGTTGGTGTTATCGAGTTCTAACGCAGCCCTCCGTGGGATGTTTTAAACGTGGAAACACCGAGTGTCATGGTTCAGGACATACTCTTCCTTGGCGAGGCTGGAGATACCGAACAAATGCATGAATCAGAGTCTAGGGATGGGGCCCAGCAATCTCTATGTCGCTGATAGATTCTCTGGGAATTCTGATGGCCAACTTTAGAAACCACCAAAATAAGAGTGTGATGCAATTGCGTGGGCTCACACTTTGCCACTTACAATCACATTCCACACATGCTTTCTGGAGACAACACCCACATCACCCTAACAGAATACGGGTGTTCCCAAAACGTACCAGATACTTACGTACTCAGGCCCTGGGAGAATATTCCCACGACCGGCTGCTTTTGCCCTGATTGCCGCCTCTCGGTCACCATCCCACGGTTGGGTGTGATCCCAGATCACACCTGTGGTAGAGGTGGGGGGTGTGCACGGGAGGATCCACGTGCTCGTTTGTGTTTACGTCTGGGGGGAAGCCCCGCTGGGCCAGATGTTCGAAAGAAGCTCCAGCAGGCTGAGCATGAGGATGACTTGGAATTTCAAAAGGCTTCGCTTCATCATAGGGACGGTCCACGAACAGCGCACAAAGTGAGCCCTGCCCAGAAAAGAGCACTCACCTGTTCTTGGGGTGCAGACTGTACTTACCATGTGCCTTCCGTGCGCTTTACACAGGGAATTCCACTGCATCCGCCAAACGACCCTGTTGGCATGATTCTCAGTTCACAGATGAAGAGACAGGCCTGCGGAGTGTAAGTGATTTGTCCGCAGTTACATGTAAAATGGGATGACGCCCCATGGCTATTGCTCCGTCCCCATCCAAAACCCCTCCCAGAGCTGCAGCGCGCACCCCAGGATGAGAAAGCAGCAGCCAAAGATGCATCCCCATCTCCCTTGCGGCTTCAGCAACAAAGCAGAGGAGTCAGAGGGGAAGCTTCCAGCCCCTGGGAAATCTGACCCGTTTCTTGCTCTGAAGGCTATTGGAGGTGAAGTCTACTGGGGGCGACACAAGGTATATGTTCCCCTCCCTCAAACCGTAGTCACCACATTTTTGCCTTTAAAGGGAAACTGCTCGTGCATCCCAAAGTATGCTTATAAAGAGTCCAGTTGCAGCCTGAAATTCCTTTTGTTGTAAACTGTTTCGGCAGATAAAATGCCGGCATTTCCATCAGCAGCCTTCTAGCCTGGGAGAGGATGCGCCGGCATCTGACCCTAAAAGACACATTGTCCCACAAGGGGTGCATTGGAGGTGGGGAGCGCCCCCTGGTTCTTGAAACTGGATATCAAAATGAGTTGAGGACAGTGCAGTTAATTGGGGCCATTCATCTGAGAATTGACCGATAATATATTCAAAACCCCTTCTGCCTGGCACGCTACATTCTAAATTACCAGCGACTGTCTTTGATGGGAGGGGAGAGAGAAGGGAAAGAATCTGTCTGAGCATCTACTAGTTGTGAGGGTTTCACATACATTACGGAGCTAATCCTCACTGCAGATATGACTGTTTTACAGAGGAGGAGGTGGATGGTCAGAGAGGTTAGGTAACTTGGATCAGGTCCACACAGCCAGGAGGAGGAAGAGGCCTATGGTGTCCGACTCCAATTTCCTGTGCTTTCTACGCCCCGATCGTCTCCCCAAAGATAATAGCCTCTGATGCCCTACGTGCAATGCTCAGACCATAGTAGGTGCTCAGCGGATATTTGGTGAGAGAATGAGTGAATGGAATATTCCAGGAAAATGAGTCCCAGCTTCATTCACCAAGGCTTGGGACAGTTTGGAGACACCCATGACTGCCCAAAACAAGTTCCTATGGGGCAGGGGCCATGTCTCGGTCACCTCTGGTACCCCAGCAAGGGCCTGGCACGTGGGACTGAACCCTGGGTCACACTAGGCATTCACTATCAATCAAAGAATCCTGAGTTTTCCAGAGTCCAGAACCATCTGAAAGGTAGGTCAGCTAGGCCACGCCCCTTTTTAACATCCATCCATTCCGACATCCTTCCTGGGTTCATGGAGCCCTACCACGTGCCCGGCGCTGGGGAAAGAGAACAGACAGCCTAGTCTCCTCTTGGGGTCCTGACAAAAGGCCCCTCCGCAAAGGACAGAAAGAAATACACCACCTGCTAATGGCAGTGGGGTTAGATGGTTAAGATTCAAGGTTTATTTTTTTTCCTCCTTTTCTCTATTTTCCAAAATGTCTGCAACAGGATTATGTTACTTACATAATAATAATAAAAAAAAAAGAAAACATAAAGATTTAATAAAAGGCTACTATGGTATTGAGCTAAAATTTGCTGTCTTGAGTTCCCAGGTTCATGGTTCTAGGCAGCTCAGCATAGCATTTTGTGGGGAGGGTCTTTCCTTCCCTCTCTCTGATGGAATAGCATGGGTCCCTGGAACAGAGGCCTCTCAATGCGGTGGCTCAGGGGCGCCAGACAGGGGTTTGCTTTCCTGGGCTGTCGGCTGCTCCGGGCTGCTTATGCCCACTCCTATGAGCGTCTGGGGGTGGCAGTGGCACTGCGTGGCATGATGGTGGAAACACAGTGTCCAGGGCCGGGTTCAGGGCAGTTGCACAGGACTGCAAGTTTGCAAAGACCTTGCACTTGGTTTTAATGCCCTGCTGTCACCATCTTGAAATTCCTGATGATTCTTAAACAAGAGCTGGCCTTTTCATTTTATACTGGGCCCAGCAAATTTTGTAGCTGGTCCTGGAATCGTCAAGGGTTTTGGAGCAAGACAGCCCTGGATCCCAATCCCAGCTCTGTACCTTACACGCTCAGTGACTTGGCACAAGTGATTTTAATCTCTCTGTGCCTCAGTTTCCTTATTTGAAAAACAGGGATAAGCTCATCGTGGTATAATAAAGTCTAGCACTCTGTAACTAGCACAAAGTAAATACCCCTGCCTGAATTTTGATATTATTTGTTATATAAAGTATTTAGTGCAGGTCTTAGCACAAAGTAATCCCTTAATGAGTGGTTCCCATAATAGTGGGAAGACATTGGCCGGCCCCCCATGGACCAGCCCCTGCTCCCTTGGCATCTTTCTGGAGGGCAGAGGGATGCAAATGCAAGCTCACTGGGAGGGCACTCAGCTGGGATTTGCACGTGTGTCCTCCCACTCCCCTGCCACTGACCCCACGAGGACACCGGGTCTGCCTCTCCCCAGACGCAAACAGCATTTCCCCCCAACCTGGGCCTGAGCACTTTTCCCTGACAAGCCTTTGGGGAGGGGAATGGCATGGGCAGCCTGTGAGCGTGGGCTTGTCCCTGCTGTGATCCAGAGGTACATCCTGTTCTGGCGTTGCCATGGTTCAGCCAAAAACATCTGCCACAACAGACAGCTGGGGCTGGCGGCTGGCAGCAGGCCTGGACAGGCTGGGCACCAGAGGCCGGGCTGGGGCGGGTGCAAGACTGAGGAAGACCTGGAGCCGGACAATGACCTGGGAAGTCTCCCGAGCACCCCACGCACACGCGTGTGCACACACATACACACACGTGCACACAACACTCTATCTAGGAGGCAAGTTGGACTTCCAGGACAAGCAGATTTCCCATAAGGATGAGTTCTTAATTCCCAGTTTTTTTCCCTGGAGGTCCAGAGAGAAGATCCCAAGTGCACAGCCCTGGTACCAGTGGACCCTCCTGAATTCTCGTCCTTGTCCCAGACAGGCGCACAGAACTGCCCGAGGCCCCCATCCTGCTCCCAAAATGGAATTCGCTTTCCTGGTTATTGTTATTGCTGCTGCTTTTCCTGATCAGAAAGTAACACGCAGTCATTGTAACAAAATCACATCATGCAGAGGAGTGACAATAGCTGTGCTTCCCTGGCAGGAGCCAGCCACCCGTGCCGCGTACCTGTCATTAACAATACATGCGTATGACGTGCTTAGAACGCCCCGGCCCGCGGTACGTGCTATATATGTGTCCGCTAAATAAAATAATTGTCAAAATTATCTGATTTCCTAAGACAAGCTGGGGATGCAGGTATTTAGTAACACATTATCTAAAAAAGGAGGTGACATCCTAAGGTCACATGGTGAGTGTCCTACCTGGATTGGACTTGGGTTATGCCAACACTAAAGCTCTAAGCTCAGACTGTCCCCGCTCCCCTGCCCCCTTTGCTGCTTTTCTTAGTTCTTGCATACCTCCAGGGCTCCTTCCCCTGTCAGCCCACAGCACTGACCTCATTCCTGCTGGAGGCCCCAGGGGCCTGGCTGAGGTCACAGTTCTGGCCATAGACTCCCTGTGGCGACACCCTGTCTGAGGCCTTTGGGGATTCTTTTCACTGGTGTGCCCTGTGTCCCTAGGCTCGGAGGGCTTCGGGCACTCTTTGACTGCCCTCGCCCAAAGCATGGACTTCCTGCTGGGGGGGCTCGCTGGGATGGTAACAGTAATCGTGGATGACATTTCCTGAGCCACACCGGACAAGGTGGGCTTTGCGATCCCTAGTTTTCCGATGAAAAGACTTACCCAGATGGCCCAGCCAGAAGGCAGAATTCCAGAGCCACCTCTTCTGGCAGCTGGCCCTGACAGCCCCTCCTCTAGACCCCGAGGAGATGGCTATTATATCATCTGAGCACCCCATGGACCTGCCGAGGACCCTGAGCCCCTGGGGGCAGGGACTGGGTGAGGTTTATTGTGGTCCACCCTGTGCCTGACATAGTAGATGCTCCATAAATATCTGTTGAATGACTAAACATAGAATGCACCAATAAATGAATGAACGAATGATGGGGCTGATCTCTTCTCCCCTCTTGGGTCATGAGAGGTTTGCATTTTAATCTTTGCTCCTCCACTTCCTGGCTGTGTAGCCCTGGCCCAGTTACCTAACCTCTCTGATCCTTTATTTCCCTCTCTCTAGGATAAGGGTTCAGTCTGTGAGAGTGTTGGAAAGAACCTACAATGGCGGACGCATAGTAAGTACCCGGTGGACGGCACTGTGGGTGACAGTTGAGGCTCTGAAGTCAGTCTGTTAGGGTTCCAATCTCAGCCCCGACACGCACTAGCTGTGTGACTTTGGATAGATCACTTCCCTCTCTGCACCTTGTTTTCCAGATACTTCCCTTGGGGTAACAATAGCGCCGATTACCCAGCTGGGGTGAGAATGAAGGAATATAATCTGCATCCTAAGACCTCCATGAAGTCCCCCTTAAACACGAGCTTCTGTGATTTCGGGTGAGCTCTTGGAAGGCAGAGATGGGTCCAGCTTTTTCCACCCAACCCCAAGGCCTCACTCGGTGTTAGGCGCACAGTAGGGGCGCAGATTGCTGGAGGCACTGAATCTCCATTTCTGTGGCTGTTTGGCCACAGGCCCAGGGAGCCGGCGCAGGCTTCCAGAACACCCTCCCCACCAGGCCGGCTCCCCTGTGCTTTTCCATCTCACTTCCTGCCCTGGCCTCTGTGCTGAGCGTGGTGGAGGCCATCCGCAGCTGCTCCTCCAGGGAAGCGCCGCCCCATGGAGGGTGGGAAGGAAGGGGGAGTGGAAGCCCCTTTAAAGTTAGCCCAGTGCCCCAAGAGGACCAAGCTACTCAGACAGGAGAGCGGGATTCGAGCTTACGAGCACTGCACACTGCTTGTGGCTGTGTGGCTGTGGACCCGTGGCTCCACCTCTCTGAGCCTCGCTTCCTATACAATGGGGCTGTTGATAAGGCTGATGGCTCCATAGGTGAAGCTTGCAGCATACAGTAAGTGCTCCATAAATGCACTGGTCATTGCTACCCCTCGGAATTGTTGTAGGATAGCACCTGTTTTCCGCAGATGGGGAAACTGAGGCCCAGAGAGGGTCAGTGACTCCAAGGTCACAGAGCCTGTATCTTGCTGGTTCCAGCTGTGACCTTAGCCATTCTCCCTGCTTAACCCCCAAACCATCAGGGCTGGGCTTCTGGGTAGACCAGGCCGGGGTCTCCCCTGGGCTGAGGGGTGGGTTGCGTGGGGCTAGAAGAGCTTCCGCAGAACCAGCCCCTTTGCTGCAGGCCCACTGGGGGCCAAGGATTTTACTTGTTTTCTCATTAAATCCTGAGAACACTATTAAAATGGTATCACCATCATCCCATTTTACCGATGAGGAAACTGAGGCCCAGAGAGTCAGTCTGTTGCCCAAGCACGCAAGGGGAAGGGGAGGGGGAGGCGGCTGACCCCACCCCCAGATCTGCCTGGTGAATGAAGTACTAGACAGTGTCCCCAGGCGCATAGTGAGCTCTGTGGTTTGGGGGTTCGGCCGGCCTCCCCCAACCCCCAGGCTAGAGGGGAGAGGTGGAAGCAATGCCAGCAGCTTCGGAGCTTGGGGTGTCATTAGAAGCTTCCAAAGGACAGGAAGGAAGCGCCAGAGAGCCCTGTCCCTCTCACCCCACTGCCCAGGTCTCAGAAGCCTCCTGGGGGTGGCAAATGGGCGTGGAGGTGGCTTCCGCGGCCGCGCCCACAGGGCGCTCCCCCGTCCGCAGGCCTCCCCGGCGCCGCGGGCTGGATGCAGACGCCCACCCGGCCCCCTCCCCGGGCCTCCGGGGACCCCTCGCCCAGCCGGGACCTGCAGCCGCGGCGGCCGGTCGCGTACCGTCTGGAGGAGCTCGCGCGCCGCCGGCACCTCCGGGCGCCCTCCGCCTCCCAGGGTCGCCGTTGCCGGCCCTACGCGCCCGCCGGGCCCCAGGTGCGCCGGCCCCCGTGCGCCCCCCAGGGCACTCCGGGAGCCGTCTCCGCCTCCGATACGCCGGGGGAGGACAGGCCAGTCCCGAGGTCGCATGAAAAGGCAGAGTCTCCCACTCGAAAAGGTGAGCGCCTTTGGGGGGCTCCCTCTCCTCGTTGGACACATAGATTTGGGGCACAGTTATCCCGGGGGAACAGCCGTGGACCTGCATGCTCAGTATTGCCCCTACTTACCCTGTGACTTCTGGCAAACTCCTGGCCCACTCTGACCCTCGGTTTCCTTATCTCTGCCTCCAGGGATTGGACTTTGATTTTTCACCCTTAAAACTCAAGGCAAGACCTCATTTTTGTGGGAGGAGGGCCCCGCCTGTGGGATTGTGACGACAGTAGCTGGTCCACACAAACCGTCCCCTCTTCCCTGCCACACTGCGGTGACAGCTCCTTCCGGAGTTACAGTATCTCATTCTCCCAGGAACCCTTCCCGGGAGATGCTGTTGCCCCATTTTATTGAAATGAAAACTGAGACCATAGTGAGGACGTCAGAGCTACAGAAATGGGGTTTGGGACCCTGTCCCCATGCCCCCACCCACGCCCCCACCGCCTGTGTGACTTCGAAGGACCCGTGTCCTTTGCGCTAAGAGCGCGGATCATGTCCTCACACCCACCAAGGCTGGCTTCTCGGAGAGAATGGCCGGGGGTCCCGCTCTTCCTCTCAGTCACCCCCCCTCAGGCTCTGTGAGGCCACTGTCCTGCATTGTCCCTGGGACTCCCTGGGGACACCCCTGGAGGGCAGGGCAGCCGCTGTGGGCGTTGTGTCCCTGGCGGAGCGAACGCCATGACCCAGAGTTGACAAACGGAACAGAGGAGGCCCCCTCGCGGAAGGAGGCGGGGAAGAGCGTTCTGGGCCGAGGGCAGAGCCCGGGCAAAGGCCCTGAGGTGGAGGCGAGCGCTCTGGCCTCCACGAACTCCACACAGCCGGTGTGACAAGCGGAAAGCCAGGTGGGGGGACTCCGGGGTTGGGAGGGGCACAGGCCATGCAGGGCCTTGTAGGTCATTGTCAGGAGTCTGGACTTGATCCTAAGGGCACTGGGGAGCCATGAGGGATTACAAACTGTGAAGGGATGTGGTCAGCTTTCCCTCTAGAGCCGCACTGTCCAAGAGGGTAGCCGCTAGCCATGTGGTTAATTTAAATACATTTAAATAAAACTAAATTAAAAATCCAGTTTCTCAGTAGCTAGCTGCGGCTCCGCTATTGGACAGCATGGATGGAGAACATTCCCGTCATCACGGAACGTTCTGTAGACAGCGCTGTGCTAGAGATCAGTCAGGGTTCGGGGTGGCCAGTGTTTTTCAGAGGAGGAGACCTGTGAGCACCGGCTCCAGCGAATCAGTGAGAGACGCTAGTGGCCGGTGCCTAGCATGGCCCCTGGAACACAGTAGGTGCTCAATAAAAGACCACTGGTTGGCTAGATGGCCTGTGTCAGAGTGAGATGGTGGGATGGAGGTGAGAGGACGCTGGCAAGAGTGCTTCAGAAGGCTAATCTTGGCCGGGCGTGGTGGCTTACGCCTGTAATCCTAGCACTCTGGGAGGCCAAG
>VBSM01003044.1:10395702-10406375 GCA_008086735.1 Cheirogaleus medius
GGGATTCAAGGGAGGGGGCAGTGTTGCCTGAAGGAAAGAGCAGTTAGTAAATGGTGTTTGTCATGTACTTGAGAGTGGGCACCAGTTCTTACAGTTGTTCTTCTCAGCACCCCAGGGAGGGAGATTCGTCTTACCCCTATGTCAGAGATGGGGAAACTGAGGCCCAGAGTGGTTCAGCAGTTTCCCCAGGGTCGCACTGGGCACCTTTACCTAATGTGCACAGAGTCTTGGTCTAAGCCGGCAGGGTCTGGCCTTGAATCTGGCTCCTTGGGCTCTGCTCCAGGGTGGGTACCCCATGTTCTCCCTCCTTTCTGGATAAACGAACCACAAAGTTATTTTTAAAAGTCCTGAAATCCCCAAGCGGGAATAACTTGGCCGGAGAGAATGAACAAGGGATGCTGCTTCCGGCATTGCTCCTATTTCCGAATTTACAACACGCGCATCCTAGCCTCACCTCCCTCCCCAATAGGATGTCTTGTGAATCTGCAATAGTATAATGACGTAGTAATATAATTGTGGCAACCATTTATTAAGCCATTTACTTTGCTGAGCATTTAAATGTTACCTCATTAATGGCCACCATGAGAGGTGGGCCCTATTATTTTCCTCCTTTTTAGAGTGAATAAATGGAGGCACGGAGAGGTGGAGTGACTTGCCTAAAGCCACACAGCACATCTTTGGCAGAGATGGAAGTCAAAACAGAGTCCGTCCCCAAAGCCGTTGCCTGTCTGTCAAACTGCTTTACTGCTGACAAATTAGAGCAGAGAGGATTGTTCTTTTTCTCTGTCACATCTGACTTGCTGACTGACGTGGGGGGAAAGTGAGCATCCGGCTCTCTCCCCTGACCAGCCTGTTCTCCCTTAGGGATGTGACTGTCCCAGGCCCCAGGAAAGGACGCCATTGGGTCTGCAGGGACTGCGGCAGTCTGGCTGGGAGAAATATGTATTTCCAGCCACAAAAAGCTTTTTGAGTTCCAGGAGCCTTAGGGAAATAGGGACAGATGGGGCCCATAGATTTCTTCCAGAAATGGTCTCATTGTCTATTCCATCCTTGGGTAATTAATATGTTGGGGTCAAGAAAATGGCTGGTCATTTGCTACTGGACTAGGGAAGGCGAAGGGGGCAGGGGGTGAATGTCTGTTTATAATCTGTGGGAGAAGGAGTGTCCCATGGCCTTTCCCTGCCCTGGGTGCTCAGTGTCCTAATCAGCGTAGGCGACAGAGGGAATTAGACAGGTGGATCCCATTAGAGCTGATCCCAGCCCTCTAGCTGGGCAGTCTCCTGCTTGGAATCAAACTCCCACAGGTGGCTGCCGAGCCTCTGGTTTGGAAAGACACAGCCTGGTTAAAGAGGTGTTTTAGCCACGTGGTATTCAGAAGCCAAAATGCTCAGCTTCAGTTTTCTGAAAAGTTAAGGAGAAAGCAACCCTGACAGGATAGATTTATAAATAAGAACCTGCTTCTTTCCTTCCTTCACTTGGTCCCACACTAGAGCTCTCTGAGGCTCAGTTTGCTACTTGTACTATTCAATTGCATGCCCATGCACCGAAATAACCATTGCCCAAAGTGTGCTGATGTCCGTCCCTGTCCTTTCTCTGGGCGCCTGCACGTTTATAACCATGATTCCATTGTGTAGCTGTGTAGGAGTTAACTCAGCCAGTCTCATATAGATGGGTATGTAAATGGTTTCCAAGTTCTCACTATTATAAATAAAACTGTACTTATCAGCTTTGTGCTCAAAACGTTTGTAGCACCTGCTGTCTTTCTGTAGGCCAGATTCTCAGAATTAGCAACATACCTCCATGATGGTCTTCAAGAACCCATGCCTTCTAATATTCATGCCTGCTATGAGCTGAATGTTTGTGTCTCCCCTGACTTTCTTTTAGAGACAGGGTCTCACTCGGTCACCCAGGCTAGAGCGCAGCGGCATGATCACAGCTCACTGCAACCTCGAACTCCTAGGCTGAAGAGATCCTCCTGCCTCAACCTCCTGAGTAGCTGAGACTGCAGGCGTGCACCACCATACCGAGCTAATTTTTTATTTTTTTAGAGATGGGGTCCCACTATGTTGCCCACGCTGGTCTCAAACTCCTGGCCTCAAGCGATCCTCCCATGTCAGCCTCCCAAGTTGCTAGGATTACAAGCATGAGCCGCTGTGCCTGGCTCTGTCTCCCTTAATTGAACTCCTAACCCCCAATGTGATGGAGTTGGAGGTAATTAGGTTTAGATGAGGTCATGAGGGTGGGGCCCCTATGATGGGATTAGTGCCCTTATAAGAAGCAGAAGAGACCAGTGCTCTCTCTTTCTCTACTACATGAGGACACAGTGAGACGGCAACCATCTATAAACCAGGAAGAGGGTTCACCAGAACCCGATCATGCTGGCTCACTGATCTCAGACTTCCAGCCTCCAGGACGATGAAAGATATTATAAATTTCTGTTGTTTGAGCCAGTCTATGGTATTCTGTTATAGCTGCTCCAACTGACTACAGTACTTTTACGCAGTCGCCTTCCACACTGAATCAGGGCTGGCCTAAGGGGACAATAGAATGTGGCAGAAGTGAAGGTGTGTGACTTTCAAAGCTACATGAAAAAAGGCATTGCCACTCCTTTCTCCCTTGGTCTCCTAATCTCTCAAGAGAAGCCAGCCACCGTGTCGTGAGGACACTCAAGCAGCCTGCAGAGACGACCCTCCAACAGCCAGCCACAGCTTGCCAGCCATGTGGGTGAACCCCCTTGGAAGTGGAAGTGAAGTCTCAGTTAAGACGTCATCTAGCTGTAACGTCACCAGAGGCCCTGAGCCACCACCAGGCAGGTAGGATGCTCCCACATTCCTGACCCACAGGAGATGAGAGATGGTAAATGATTTTGGTGTTTTAAACCAACATGTGCTAGGTGATTTGTTTCACAGCAATAGATAGCTAATACTGGCCGGGCGCGGTGGCTCACGCCTGTACTCCTAGCACTCTGGGAGGCCGAGGAGGGAGGATCGCTCAAGGTCAGGAGTTCGAGACCAGCCTGAGCAAGAGCAAGACCCCATCTGTACTAACAACAGAAAAATTAGCAGGGCATGGTGGCACATGCTTGTAGTCCCAGCTACTTGGGAGGCTGAGACAGGAGGATCGCTTGAGCCCAGGAGTTTGAGGTTGCTGTGAGCTAGGCTGATGCCACTGCACTCTAGGGCAACAGAGTGAGATTCTGTCTCAAAAAAAAGAGATAGATAGCTAATAATACTGAATCAAAAGCCAGCGTTCTTAAGATGCATGGTCTAGAATGCCATTTTTCTTCCCTTTTCATATCACCAGGTTGTCAGTTCTTATTCTGATGTGGAATTGGCTTGCATGATCTAAAGTGATCTCCCGGTGTGTTTGCAAAGCCCCACGTGTGACCAACAGCCCTTTCCATGCTGTTCCCACAGGAAGATTGGTTTTTGATTTGTGGCTGTGAGCACTTCCAGGACGGGATGTTCACAGCTTGCTACTTGTGCCCAGCTAAACCATCTAATAGCCCAAGCCAGGCAGCAGAGAAAGCCCAGCCTGTTATAATTGTTCCTTTCTCTGGACTCTAGAAAGCTTTCTAAGGAGCGTAAGCAAAAACATCTGGCCTATGAAAGAATACTTCGTCAGAGGCCACGCAACCGAAATAAGGGTTATGGTGAGGAAGTCAATGTTCATTTCCACGGCTCACGTGCCCAAAACATCTCCCATGTGATATACAGACCCAGGAACCTGCATGGGCACTTGGAGATGTATCTAGGGCTCCATTCATTTAATCATTAGTGTGTTCAGCAAATATTTATGTAACATCCTAGACACTGCTGGGCATGGGGACAATTCAAAGGAATGGAAGTCACAATGGTCTCCATGCTTGTGGTTGCCCACAGAGGTAGTGATTGGAGTAAAAAGTCCACAGATGTTATAATTTGAACTAGGTTCAAATCCCAGCTACACCACCTACAACCTGTGTGCCCCTGGTTGGGTTTCTGGACCTTTTTGAGCCTTAATGGCCTCTTCTAAAAGGAGAGGATAATAATAGTTTCTATCTATTTGGAATATTTTGAGGAGTAAGTGAGATCTGCACATGAAACACTTAGTACCAGGCTTAGAGCGTAGCATGTGTTTAACAATTGCTGAGTTTATTATTGTGAGTAGTAAAATGTCCCGGCTGCCTTGCATGGGCTCACATGACAAAATTAGACACACCCATATTTGAATGCCGGCTGTGTGCTGTGTATCAAATGGCTTCATCACTCTGAGCCTCAGTTTCTTGATCTGTAGAATAGGTCTAATCCACATACCTTGTTGGGTCGCTGTTCAGATTAAACGGGGCATTGTATGGTCAGCACATAGGAGACCCGCAATATATGGTAGCTATTTCCGTGAGCAGGGAAGATGATCAGAAAAGCAACACAGTGTGATAAACACTGTAGCAAAGGTCTTTACGTAGGTTTTGAGCCCTGGGTGTGATTGCTGAGAAATCAGCCTGCACCATTTGAATAGCTAGGACCTTAGAGAGCAAGTCCTCATTTGACTTTGGGACAGAGCTGTGGCCCACAGGAACAGGGCCCTGGGTGCTGGACAGATACTCCTGGACCTTCCAGGAGCGACGGGGTTGTGATTAAGGGTCTTTCAGACCCAGGGCCCCAAATTCAGCTCCACCACTGACTTAGCTAAGTGAAATTAATCAATGAAGTCACCTCTTTGAGCCTTAGCGTCCTCATCTGTAAAATAGTGTTGATGACGACAGCCAGCCTGCATTGAGCGCCCGCTGTGTGCCAGATCTTGTTTTCAGTAATTCACATTCGTTAACTCCCTTGGTCTTCATAACAGCCCCATGCGGTAGGGGCTATTGTCACCACCCTGTTTTACAGATGAGGAAGGCATGGCACGGGGAAGTGAGATCGCTCACTAGTAAATGTCCAAGCCAGGCTTTAAACCCGGGCAGTCTGAGGCCTCTGCCAGTGCCCTTAACCTTTAACTCTGCAGCTCTATATCCACATGATGGGTTTGTGGGGGGATAAAGTCAGACGACGCATTAAAGTGGCAAGTGAGTGTCTGCAGCGTAGGGTGTATTGGGTGGTTTTTGCTGTTCTTATTCTGTCTTGTCCCAGGAAAGTGTTTTTTCATTCCACATATTTTAGAAACATCATACACCCATGGCCGCCCTTGCTGGCCATCAAATGGGCAGAGAAGATGGCCAGGACGTGGTGAAGGCTGATGGGCCCTGAGGGTCCCCCAGCAAGTGGTGTGGTCTCCGGGAGGCCGCATCTTCTAGCTCGCCCTGTGGGTCTCCACTCCGTGCACCAGGCTGGGTCAGTCTCTATGCAGCTTCTGAGCAGCTGATTACAGGTCTGCTGGGCTAATGAGGCCAAGGTCCCGTCCTGGGTCTCCCAGCAGGCCACTGAGCTGAGGGGGTGAGCCACTGAGCACAGCCCTCACACTGTCAGCTGTCACATCCGTGCTCATCCCTGCTCCAGGGGACTGGAGATGGCAGAGGGGACCTCACTGCATGGAGTAGGGAAAGACACTGAGTTTGGCTCTGTGGGCTTGGGCAAGCCTCTTTGAGCCTCAGTTTATCCATCTGTAAAATGGGAGAATAAGATCTTCGTATCAGTTATCTATTGCTGTGTAGCAAACTATCCCAAGGTGTCTGTGGCTTAAAACAACAGCATTTACTTAGCTCACCCTTCTAGGGGCTGGCTTGGCTGTGGATTTGCATCTGTGTCAGCTCATGGCTGGTGGTCTAGGGAGGCCTCCCTCACATGTCTGTTTTGGCAGCTGCTGGCTGGGGTGACAGGGTGCGACTGGGCCATGGGACTCACATCTTCCAGCAGGATAGCCTGAGCTGCTTCACTTGGTGGCTGGGCTTGAAGTGCAGCCAGAGAGAGCCAGCTGCCTGTGCAAGCTCTTCTCAAGCCCCTGTCTGTGTCACATTCGCTGACATCCCATTGGCCAAGGCATGTCGCATGCTAAGGCCAGAGTGAGAGTGGAAGGGCAATATCACACAGTATGGCTACATAGAGGAGAATAATTCGTGGCCATTATTGCAATGTAATCACAGGGTCCCAGGCAGAGATTTGGGGACGAACAAATGAAACATGATAGGGCTCTGAGTAGTCATAAAAACGATAGCAAACATTTATTGGCACATAGTAGGTGCTCAAACATGTTACACAAACAATGTTCACTTTCCAGATGAGGAACTGCGGTTCAGAGAGGTTGAATAACTTACCCAGGGTCACATAGCTAATTAGTGAGAGAGCTGGAATTCGCACCCAGGGCTGTCTGGTTCCAAAGTTCATGTTTATGGCTATGGATCCTTCTGCTGATTCCCAGCACATGTAATTCAATTCCAGCATCAATAGGGGTTGAGAGACACTTCTACCTGGGTTGCAAGCCTGGTTTCTCACGTCCCACCATGAAAGCCTGGCTTCATTTGAAAAAAGCCACCTGACAGTTTTGCTTGTCACAAACTTGCACGGCGAATCCTGACACAAAGCACAAACCAGAGTGCATTTGTTTGAATAAAAGAAATTGCCACCAATTCCAATAAGAATTGATGTATGCATGCAGACACAGAGGGAAAGCTGCTTTGGGTCCCATACTGCATATATTATTAGTTCCTTCCTGTTACTAACAATTTTGGTGGCAAGAATGTCTATTTCCTAGTGGATGTTATCCCATCTCAGCTTTCCTTTGGGAAAAAAACATTGTCTCACCTCTCAAAAAAGGAGGTGACACTTCATGTGGGGAGAAAACAGATGATCTTGTATCTCACTCTTCTGGGCAAGACAACAGCTGCTAAGGGTATGTGACCAAAACCTGTCAAGGAAAAGGGAACAAATTCCCAACGACCTGAAGGAGGAGCTTGTGTGTCCCCAGGGGTCCAGAGGAGCTGGTGTGATTTATAGTGGTGAGTTCAGGGATTCTCGACTCTGCAGGGGAGCACGTTGTCCTTGGGGTTCTGCCTACAGCCCTGAAGCTGGGTAGTGGGATCATGAGGGCTTGTTCACTTGGTTTCTCTACTTTTTGTTTATACCTGAAAATTTCCATAATAATAATAATACAATATAGTGATAACTCAGCAATGTGGGTGTGCGGAAGGGGAGAGTGCAGGCTCTGAAGTCAGAAACACCATTCTGCAAGATATAGCTATAAGGCCGGGCGCGGTGGCTCTCGCCTGTAATCCTAGCTCTCTGGGAGGCTGAGGCGGGAGGATCGCTCAAGGTTAGGAGTTCGAAACCAGCCTGAGCAAGAGCGAGACCCCGTCTCTACTAAAAATAGAAAGAAATTAATTGGCCAACTAAAAATATATAGAAAAAATTAGCCAGGCATGGTGGCTCATGCTTGTAGTTCCAGCTACTCGGGAGGCTGAGGCAGAAGGATCGCTTGAGCCCAGGAATTTGAGGTGGCTGTGAGCTAGGCTGACGCCACGGCACTCTAGCCTGGGCAACAGAGTGAGACTCTGTCGCAAATAAATAAATAAATAAAGATATAGCTATAGAATCTCAAGTTTCTTCTGCTCTGGAGGCCTCAGTTTCCTCTTCTGTAAAATGGGCACGATAATAGGGCCTATGTTCTAGGACTGCTGTGAGGATTCAGTGAGATCTTTCCCATAAATCTTCTAGCCCAGGAAGACTTAATGGGCTCCATATGTCTGAGCAACCAGTTTTTTAGCCTCAATATGATTGACATTTGGGGCCTAATACTTGTTTGCTGGGGAGCGTGAGGGGCTGTCCCATGCACTTAAGATGTTTGGCAACATCTATGGCCTCTACCCACTCAATGCCAGGAGCACCCTGCTAGTTGTGACAACCAAAAGTGTCTCCAGACACTGCCAAATGTCCCCTGGGGGGAGGTGGGGAAGAAAATTGCCCCAGTTGAGAGCCACTGGTGTAAGCCTTTGTTGTTATTAATTAACAATAATTCCCTTTTCCTTTGAGGCTAAGGCATGTGATTTATGATGGGGGTGCTGGCCAGGTTGGGCCATTGCAGACGGCATGAGCAGTTACGAGGTTTATTACCTCAATAATGAGATTTACATGGGCGAGTGAGCACTTTTTATGCCAAGATTCATATTTCAGTTTTGAAAGATCTGCACGAGAGCATCATCTGGAAATTCTTCTAGCTGGAGTTCTATTGAGGTTGTCAAAGGGTGACATTGGACTTAGGATCTTGATATAATACCTAGAATTTATAGAACCTCTTCCACCTTTAAAAAAAACAATAACTTTTCTGATTTCCAACTGTTGATTGCACTTTGCAGAAAAATCAGAGCAGGAAATACAGGGCAGGAAATGTGAAAAGGAAACTTACCTATTGTGACGGTTCATTTTATGTGTCAATTTGGCTGAGCTACAGGATGCTCAGATACCTAATTAAACATTATTTCTGGATGTGATCATGAAGATGTGTTCAGAGGAGATGAATATTTGAATCAGTGGGTGGAGTAAATCCAACGACCCTCCCCAATGTAGATCATCCAGCCCCCTGAGAGCCCTAATAGGACATAAAGGCTAAGGAAGGGGTGTGGCAGCTCATGCCTGTAGTTCCAGCAACTCGAGAGGCTGAGGCAGGAGGATGGCTTGAAGCCAGGAGTTCAAGACCAACTTGAGCAACATAGTGAGACCCTGTCTCTAAAACAACTAAATACAAATTTAAAAAAAAATTTTTTTAAAATTTTTTTTAAAGAGGCTGAGGAAGTTTAGATTCACTCTCCCTCTGCCTGTTTGAGTTGGGACAGTCTTCTGTCTTCGGTGCTCCTGGGACTTAGGCTGTCATTCTTGAACTGGAATCTCCACCATCAGCCCTCTGGACTTTGGACCACACCACTGGTCTTCCTGAGTCTCCAGCTCTCAGGGGGCAGATTGTGGGACTTCTCAGCTTCCATATTTGCACAAGCCAAAACTTTATGACAAATCTCTTTCTATCTCCTGTTGGAGAACCGTGACTAATACACCCATAATTCTAAATCCTAGCTCTCACAGATAATTTCTATTACTCCGCATGCATGTGCACATGTATGTGTGTGTGTGCGTGTGTGTGTGTGTGTGTGTGTGTGGTTTATAAAAATGGAACATGCTGTTTTCTGACCTACCTTTTGCCTCTAACAGCACATCTGGAACATCTTTACATATCATTAAGTCACAAATGTTCTTCCATAAAATTCTTTTATTTTTCCTACTTAAGAACCTTCTGTGGCTTCCGGTGGCCTGGGAGTAGTCAAGCTTCACAGAGAGAACAAGCTGAGGCCACACTCCGTGGTTCCTGTTGAACTGCAGTTCTTTGCCGGTGTCCTCTGGCCACATAGAGGCTGGGGACCACAGATCTCATGAAGGAGGAGGGCAGAGGTTGGGTACTAGAAAGTCATTTTTGCCTTCCAGGTGAGGCACAGGCGTTTTTAGCCGTTGTTCATGCTCTCTAACGCCCAGCCTCAGTCTGATGGTATCGCTCATTTATAGCATTTGTAGCATTCTTTCCAATCACTGCCCTGAAATGCACTTTCTCATCTCTTCCTGTTGGATATCAAGGATTGTCTCCATAGTGAACGGTGATGTGACAAGTGTCCTTATCCATATACCTCCTCGTTATTCCTGGACTCCATATGTGTGAATTCACATATTCACCAATATTTATTTGTAACCCCAAAAGCAATACTCAGGGTGACTTTATCGTCATTTGTGCACATGCATATGTGCAGAGTAGGGGAAAATTTCAGTCACCCAATGTGCACGTTCCCAGCTGAGGTTGAACAAGGCAATGTTCTGCCTTTTTGTTTCAGCTCTTGTGCTGTAAACAAGTGTCTTGTTTTAATCTTTTGGGGGCTGCTATAGCAAAATGCCATAAACTGGGTAGTTTATAAGCAACAGAAATTTATTTCTCACGGTTCTAGAGGTGAGGAATTCCAAGATCAAGGAGGACTTAATGTCCGGTGGGGGTCCATTTCCTGGTTCATAGATGGTGACTTCTCATTGTGTCCTTACACAGTGCAAGGGGGCAGGAGGTCTCTCTTGGGCCCCTTTTATAAAGGCACTAATCCCATTCACGAGGGCTCTCCCTCAATGACCTAATCACCTCCGAAAGCCCCCAAGTCCTAATACCATCACCTGGGGCTTAAGATTTCAATGTCTCGGCCGGGGCGGGTGGTGCGGGGCGGTCTAGGTTACCTCTCCGCCTGGCCGAAGACGCCTGGGCCTCTGCGGTGTACGGTCTCGGTCGCAGAGGGTGGCGGTGAGGACTGCGCGGGACTGTGGGACCATGTATTGAGCGCGCCGCATGTACCAGGCGTGAGGTGTGATCAGCATTGGAAAAGATGCCTGCCCCAGCTACCACATATGAAAGAGTAGTTTACAAAGATCCACCTGAGTACCACTACATGAAAGTCTGCCTAGAATTTCAAGATCATGGAGTTGGACTGAATGGTGCACAGTTCAAACAGCTGCTAATTTCAGCCCTGAAGGACCTGCCTGGAGAGGTTGATTCGGCCTTACCCTTGGACCCCTATAAAGAGAAGACCTTGTCAGCCATCTCGAGAATATGTAGCAGTGGTCTTGTCAAATGGTGGAGTTCTTTGACCCTATTAGGATCCTATAAAGGCAAAAAATGTGCTTTCGGAGTGATTCAGGTTTCACCATTTCTCCTTGCATTATCTGGTAATAGTAGGGAACTAGTATTGG
>VBSM01003044.1:10416463-10427667 GCA_008086735.1 Cheirogaleus medius
GGGAGGGGAAGAGCGAAGCAGGAACAGGGTCGGGGGGCCCGGGGCGTCCGAGTGAACTGGGCGATTCAGAGATGTGTCCCCCTAACAGCGGGGCAGCTGGAGGGGGACGCAGGGAAAAGGAGCTAGGTGCAGGTGGGGTTCCGCTGCGCCGAAATGACTGAGGATGAGGTCAGATGTTGAGGGTGGAAATGCAGGAACCGAGCTCTCCCGCCTGTCCCCACAGGCGCTCGCTCACCAGCTCTCCGTCTCTCAAATGATTTGAATGTGTTGGGGGAAGTGGCAGGCTGCGGGGAGAGCCGAGAAGAAAGGGGCTTCCTCTTGGAGGGAGGCGCTGGCCCTGCCATCCTTTTTTGGGAGTGTTAAAAGGATTTTGAACGCTGGAAAAGGAATCGTAGGCTTTACTGCCTCATGGTTTAGAATCACATCCTATATTTGGCCTTAATGTAGGCTGCCCTTGTTTTGTGGTGTCTGAAGTGCTTGCTCTACATGTTACAAACGTGGGATTCAGAGTGAGAAGCAAATTGCAAGTTGTTCATCTCCCCAGGGATAGCAAGATACAAAGGCTTTTCCTTCCTATAAGACATTTAAAAATAACTGAATGTAATGCGTGTGTATAAACTGGCACTGGGTGGCAAATATGTTCACTTCTGGGGAAATAGTTATTACAAGATATTGGGCTGTGTTACCACAGCCTTCCTGCCTGGGATTACATTCTAAAACAGTACTTGTAGGGCTCTTAGTCACTCTATATAATAATGCATCTCATTGTCCTTATATGGCAGAACGTTCTCCTGACACCAGGGCCTGCTAGAATAGACAGAAACATGATTAAGTATAAGCAGTTGCTTTGTACCGTCTGTTCAATTGTGAAGGCAAATAGATATCTGTTTAATGTTAATTCATTTTCTGCATTCCCTGTAAAACTGAAGAAATGCACAAAATCTATTCTGGACTTGATTCTCTACATTTCAGAAGACTGATTTAAGGAAACTTTTTTTTTTTGGCTTTAGTCATAATGTTTGGATATGAAGCCCTAAGCAGTAAACAGGTGTGAGAGATTGTATAAATAAATAGAAAAAAAGTGAAATAAAACTGAGAATTGTACCTTAGGTCTTGAAGTGCAGTGTTTTATATGTGTGTATATATATATATATATTTTTTTTTTTTTTTGAGAGAGAGAATCTTGCTCTGTCACCCTGGCTAGCGTGCCGTGATGTCAGCCTAGCTCACAGCAACCTCAAACTCCTGGGCTCAAGCCATCCTCCTGCCTCAGCCTCCCAAGTAGCTGGGACTACAGATGCGCACCACCATGCCTGGCTAATTTTTTGCATTTTTAGTAGAGACAAGGTCTGGCTCTTACTCAGGCTGGTCTAGAACTGAACTCAAGCAATCTCCCCACCTAGGCCTCTCAGAGTGCTAGGATTACAGGTGTGAGCCACCGCGCCCAGCCCTGCAGTGTTTTATAGTGTAGATGGTAGTCATGTGTACTGTGGATTGAACGAATATTTGGTATAAAGGTCAGGTACACACCTTTTTGACAAATCAGGAACATGCTTTGTCCACATTTGTTTTTGATTACTTGTGGAAGGTACATTAAAACCTGATGAATAGATACATACCAATGAAACATCTCTGCACACAATATTGAATTTTTCAGGATCATTTGTTACTTCTCCTGCAGATTGTGCTAATCAGCATTTATGTCTATTTATGTGTAGTTTAAGATGAGATTCAGCATCAGTGAATAACAATTTTTTAAACACTGCTGGATTTTTTTGATATTTGTTTTATGTTTAACGCATCTGTCACTTCTGGGATCCACTCCAACCGTGAGGAGGAGAGTGACTCTAATGCCTATGAGATGGAATGTTCCAAAGGATAAATTATCAGTTCTTATTCATAGTTATATAAGTGGGAATGTGGAAGATTCATTTCTTTATGATGGCAAAATATTCATTTCTTAATTTTGGATTTGTCACACCCTGGTTCTTTAGAAACAGATATTAATTAGGCTGTTTTACCTTTGACCTATCTTCAGGGGTGGAGCAATAATAAATTTGAGTACTACTCTCGTATTCAGAATACAAATCCATATGGTATAACCTCTTAAGCTGGTTTTCCGTTTAATGACTTCCCTGTGTTATCCTATCCCTAAGTTTTGAAAACTCTTTTCTGACACTTCTGTGTCTTTTTTTTATCTTAATTTTTCTTTTTTTTTAATCACAAGACTTTTGTGCTGCTCAGTTCTGTGTCTTTTTAAACTTAAGATCCCTTTTCTGTATTAAACATGGAATTCTTCATGAATATTTCAATATGACCTAGTACCTAGAATGTTAAGTAACAGAATCTCTCTGGGTTTTAATTGCCCTAGTTCAGATCCTTTAAAGTGAGTGAACAAGATTCCATACTCTTTCCTGAGCACACACTTTGTATTTCAGCAGTGCACAATGGAATATTTTTTGTTTTATAACAGCTTTATTGAGATATAATTCATGTGCCATATAATTCACCTATTTAAAGTGTACATACAGTTCAGGCCGGACATGGTGGCTGACGCCTATAATCCTAGCACTCTGGGACGCTGAGGTGGGAGGCTCACTTGAGGTCAGAAGTTCAAGACTAGCTGAGCAAGATCAAGTAATCCCAGTTACTACTTACAGTAAGTTTAAATTTACTCTAAGCAAGAGCAAGTCCCTGTCTCTACAAAAAATAGAAAAATTAGCCGGGCGTGGTGGCACATGCCTATAGTTCCAGCTACTCAGGAGGTTGAGACAGGAGGCTCTCTTGAGCAAGACTGTGTCTCAATAAATAAATGAATAAATAAATCTTAAAAAGTATACAACTCAGTGGTTTTCAGTATACAGTATTCACTGAGTTGTGCAGCCATCACTACAATCAACATTTTCATCATCCTCAAAAAGAAACCCTATCCCATTAGCAGTACCCGCTCACCATACCTTCCCCTCCCCAGCACTAGGCAACCACTAATCTACTTTCTCTATGGATTTACCTATTTTGGACATTTCATATAAACGGAATTATACAATATGTGGTCTTTGTGTCTCACTTCTTTCTTTTTCTTAGCGTGTTTTCAAGGTTTATGTATGTTGTATGTATAGTGCTTCATTCTTTTTTATAGTCAAATAATATTTCATTGTATTTTGTATTGTATTTTGTTTATCCATCCATCAGTTGATGAGCATTTGGGTGTTTCCCTTTTTTGGCTTTTATGAACAATGCTGTGAACATATGTTTTCATTTCTCTTGAGTATACACGTGGAAGTGGGATTGCTGGGTCGTATGGTAACTCTGTGTTTGACTGTTGGAGGAACTACCAGACTGTTTTCCAAAGCAGCTGCACCGTTTTATCATTTTCACCAACAGTGTATAAAAGTTCCAATTTCTCCATATTCTCACCCACACTTGTTATTCTCTATTTGATTCTAGCCATCCTAATGGTATCTCAGTATGGTTTTTACATTTTCCTAACAGCTAATGATGTAGAGCATCTTTTCATGAAATTAGTGGACATTTGTATATCTAATCTTTGGCAAAATGTCTGTTCAAGTGCTTTGTCCATTTTTAGTGAGTTGTCTTTTTGTCGTTTTAAGAGTTTCTATATTCTTGATACAAGTACCTTGTCAGATATATGATTTGCAAAAGTTTTCTCCCATTCTGTGAGTAGTCTTTTCATTTTCTTGATGGTGTTCCCTTTGAAGCACAAACATTTAAAATTTTGATGATGTCCAATTTTTGCATAATGGAATCTTCCTAGTTAGAAATTATTTAGACTTAAATCATACCTCATCAGTATTTTGGTTATAAAAATTAAAAGCCAAATGTGAAAGGGTGAGGAAAAAATTTGAGTTGATTCATTATAGAATAGGCTATAGATCAAAAAGTGTTCATCAGGGAACATGTCTTTGGCCTGTTCAGATCCTCTGGTGGCTTATGCCCCATTGTTCATGAAATAAAATTCAGACTTCTTAATGTGGTTGTGGATTAAGGCATCTCAGATTTCAGCCTGCTTTATATCTCACTGTTCCCCTTCCTATGTCTTCATCTCCAGTGCCACTCCCTGAAACGTCCCAGCTTTCAAATCTGTGATGAGCTTGTTACTCCACCCGCTTTCCACTTTCTGAATCCCACTTGTCCTTTGGGGTTCAGGTCATGAGGCTTTTCCTCCATGAAAACTCTTCATCCACACAGCCAGACTTTGTCCCTGTCCTCATGGGTTGTACATGCATTGCTGTTGTCCGCTATTGCTACTGAATTTGAGTTTACAGTCTGAAAGGTGCCTTTCCCTTGAAGGCAGAATGCAGCAGAGAACTTCTTGGAAGGCAGATTCAAATTTTCTTATTCACGGTTTGGTCACCAGTGCCTTTTGGATATTCGCTGAATGAATATTTATTGAAGTAAACTGGAAAGATTCTGAGGCCATTGGGTTTCTCTGATTATTATTATTAACATCTTTATTGATTATGTTAAAATAACATGAAGGAAAGGGGTAATTTCCCTCTGCCTTTCTGGCATCCAAGTCTAGCTCTTACCAAAAAAGTGCTCAGATGTAAAACCAAGTGTTTAAAACATTTTTCCCCAAGGGCAGAACATTCTTGTCCAAGTTCTTTCCCCCTAATGAACGGTAATGACTGGCGCACAGCCTTCTAAGTAGGGCAGATGGCCAGGGAGCACATTTAGTTTGGTACAGTTTAGCCACACCAAATGCATACAGGCCAGCCCTAGTGGTCTTGGGTCAGTCAGTACTGGAACCTTCCCTGTGCACTCATGAGAATGGCTGTAAATTGGATTTTAAGGGCACGTACTTTGTTTTCATGCTCTTCTCTTGGAGCATCTTACTCAAGTTAGTATTCCTTAGTTATATTTTGTGTTATATTCATTTTTAATGCTTTAATTATTAATAAAATATTTCACTTAGCATCTTAGAATTAGGAGAAACCAGTTGGCCATTTTGGGGTGCATTTTCTTCTTTTGTGTTCATTAAAGGTTGAGTTGTGGCAAGGTAGTAAAGAAGAGAAGAAGAAAAATAAATTTCAAATTTCTTGTTTGTCTAATTAGGCTGAGTGAGCTATTGCTACCTTATATAATTTCTTGCTCTGAGAGAATTTTGTGTTTAGGGGAACTGAGGCTGTAAAGATGCAGGCGTTTAGAGCCACACTGAGCTGGGTTTCACTCTGGGCTCTACTTTTCACTAGCTGTGACTTTACCAGGTACCTCACCTCCCTGAGCCTCATTTTCCTCTTCTGTAGTATTCTGATGCCAATGGCTACTTTACAGGGTCATTGTCAAGATTAAATGAGGGAAAGTATGGAAAGTGCCTAATACAGAGTAGATGCTGAGTGTATTCCTGTTCCCTTGCTCTTCACTCTGAAATGTCTGTTAATGAATGGAACTGGGGGGAATCAAATAGAGTACGTTTAATACATTTTACTGCTGATGTTAAGCTAGTAAGGTATGAATTCCCACTCCCACCTGAGGATTTTGCACTTTGAGTCACAGTTGAGTCACTGAAGAGGGAAAATAATGTCTAATTTTAGGATGAGAACATGGTGTTAAAAATGAGGCAGTGTTTTTGCATCTATCTGAATTGGAAATGTCTATTCAGATAAGCTTCCCTTATTCAGGCCTTATGTATTCAGTCTGTCTGTCTGTCTGTCTGCCTGTCTGTCTATTTTAAGGAAGAGGGTTTGGTTCCTGGCAAAAGATTAATCATTTTAGGATTTGGAAGGAGATTGCACCGCAGTGTTTGAGATACTCTTCTGGTTATAATGTGACTGGCAGTGTTGTGATAAAGTGTAACTTTCTGTGTGGGAAAAGAGCCTCTCTAGTTTCATGGGATGTGAAATCAGGCTTGTCATTTGAATCTTACATTAATAACAAAAAACAGTTCCTTCTGTTTGCTGCAGTAGTGAGAAATTAAATCAAAATAAAGCAAAGGTGAGTGTGAAAGAGAGAAACTGAAATATAAATGCGAGTAGGAATATCTGTGTGTTGTATAACTGAAGGCAGTAACTTCACAATATAAATTTATTTTTTCCCCTTTGGACATGCAATGATCTACATTTCTTTTTTAAAAATTATGAATGATGGATCATAGTTAGCACCAGTATTTCATCACTTTTTAAAGAACATACCATTTTGGGGGCATTTGGGAGATTCTTTATTTCTCAGGTCCAGAAGTCCTCAAGTCCTCATTCCTGACAGTCTATGAGGATCAGCTATAGACCTTTATGAATATGGCTGCCTGGCCTTGAGCTCCCTGGTGAGTCTGAATCACAGCCAGAGCAGGAAGCGCTGAGCGCCTCGTGTTACGGATGGATGGGGGACTGTGGTCACAGGAGCTTGAGGGACTTGCCCAAGATCAGGAACATAACTGTCCCTTCCTTCCTTCCCCTCAACCCACCTCCACCTCATTTCATGTGTAGTTTGAATTCATTTTTATAGTTGGTGGTGTAGAGATACTGTGTAGTGTGTATTTTTTTTTTTTTTTTTCAAACAGTGTGAATCTGACATGGCTTTTCCCTTTTAGTCTTTGACCCAGTGCAGCAGTTCCATTCTCTTAACCTTTCACCACGGTCTTTTGCCAGATCTGCAAACTGAGCCTGTTCACAGGGTTTATCTCTTCAGTTCATCACCACAATGGTAGCTAGGACCTGTGTTGTCGTTGTCGTTATTTTTTCCCACATATTCAGGTTGTGCATGTATTAAACTGTGAAACTTGGCCCAGCTTTTCAAGAGGCTTTTTAGATGCATTTTTTTGGAAATTTGAAAATACATGAAATTTCTTAAATAAGCCTTTGGTAGTCTTGATTTTCTAGTTTTAATGTAAAGTTCCTTGGCAATCTTTTATTGATCCTTTTTTATTTCCTCAGTCTTATAATCTGACCATTAGGAATCAGTGATTTTAAGGATTTGTCTTGAGTGTTTGGAAGACCAATTATTTTTGCAAAGGTGCCCTTGCATCATCACGTCTTGCCAGAAAACTCGGCACGGTAGGCCACCTGTATGTGAAAACACTGAGTCTGGACAGGAACAACACAAGTCTAGTACTGGAACTATACAGATTGTAATAGTCATAATGAAAACCATTTAGGATTAACAGATGTTGATCATTGCTTCACAGTGTGGTCATTCTGTCTCTGGGGAACCAAGACAGACTGCAAGTCTGGTCACATGGTAGTTTGGTGTAAGAGCCTTTCTTGCTCCATTGTTGGATTGGCTATGTGTCCCCATGTCCCAACGACTGCCGAGGCCTTCATTCTGAATGAACAAAGCTTTAGTTTTACAGTTTCATAAGAGACCATAGTAGACACATGGGAATGGAAGTGTTGGGAGATTGAAGCCTTTGGGGTGTATTTTCCACTCTTGGCATTGTAGGGGTGCTTAACAAAATTCACAAGCACCTCCTCCTTATGACAAATGTTTAATCACCATTATTTGCCTACTTCACATGAAAGATACTTAAATTCCTTTTCATAATGGTCAAGCATTCTTTTCTAGTTAAAGATTCTAATTCCTTTCATTCTTAGGAACTTAAAGAATTGAGACTGATTTATAAAAGCTCAAATGCTGCCTGAGTGGTGACTAAGGAACACATGTGAACTCTAACTATCATCTCTGTTAAGCAGAGAGATTTATTAGGAGACTAGTCACTTTACAAGCTAGATGGTGAATTAATTTTGTGGTTAGTAGTATCTTTAGCTTAACATTGTCATCCTAGTTTTTCTTGGCAAGCAAGAGAGAGACTGGAGCCAATGAGGTTTGGCCACAGCTCTTTGGGGTGATACTTAATAAGATGCATGTTGTCTGTTTCAGAAATAGAGTAACTGTCCTTTAGGCTCTCTCTTATGTGGGCCACTATTGCTTTACAGTGCTACTGTAGGTAAGTTGGAAGTCTTTTCTTCTCTCTCCCTAGGACTACCAGTTTGATCTTCTTATGTACTATGGCAATGTTTTGAATGCACTGGGCCGAATTACACTGTCAAGTAGAACAAATAACATATCGTACCTGCAAAGAATAGTTGTGAGCCATGTGTTTCTCTGAAAGTGAATGATTGAGAGCCCAAATGCAATTTCTGTTTTGGAGGCAGTGTGTACATTCAGTCCCCAACTCAGGACTGGGTTGTGGTCCAGAGTCTAACTCGGTTATTTAGAACTCAGGTGGCATTTTTTATGTAGATTTAGCATTATAAGTGGTGGGTAAGTTCCCAGCCTAGACTGAAGGAATCTGTTTAAAAACAGCACAGTTTTTAAAATTGTTAATAGTGATAGTGGAATTCTGGATCTTGGGAGCTGGTAGTCATGTGAAGGGGAAATAAAGACCCATGTTTCATCCCTCAAGTACCTCCCTTGCAGGCTATGTGGCATTCAGAGGCCTCAGGCCACGGCAGCCCTCCAGATCTGTGCTGGCCCTCTAAGTTCTCCATCCTCCTTGGTATCTCTTTTAATTTGGAACTTCTCCTCCGGTTAAGCTGATCTCCTTTAAATAGTAGTAGCAAAGCACGTGGTTCAAGTTCATTTCCACTAATGTGTGCATGCTTGATCACAGTTAGTACTATACTACCAGGACGGCTATGGGCTTTATTTATATTGTTTCACTCATGTCCTTTAATCCTTTTAGAGGTACAATATTAATTTTTTTTTTCTCACTCTGTTGCCCAGGCTAGAGTGAGTGCCGTGGCGTCAGCCTAGCTCACAGCAACCTCAAACTCCTGGGCTCAAGCGATCCTTCTGCCTCAGCCTCCCGAGTAGCTGGGACTACAGGCACGCGCCACCATGCCCAGCTAATTTTTTCTATATATTTTTAGTTGTCTAATTAATTTCTTTTTATTTTTAGTAGAGATGGGGTCTCGCTCTTGGTCAGGCTGGTTTCGAACTCCTAACCTTGAGCGATCCACCGCCTCGGCCTCCCAGAGTGTTAGGATTACAGGCGCAATATTAATATTTTTTAAAAGGAGCTTCCTTACTGCTAAATGGATTGTCTCTGAAATTTTTGCATTCAGTCAGTTGTAGCAAGGCTTCAAGGGGAAAGTTGAGTGGAGGTATGTGGGGTCAGGCAGAGCTCAGACAGGGAGGTCAGCCTGACACCAGGGATCAGGAAAAAGCCCTGCCTGCTTTTGAAAGGTTCTTCCTGTTATCTCTAAAACAGTGAATCTGCTAATTTTTTTTTACAACTATTAATGATTTCTTTTTTTCTTTTCCCTTTGAGAATCACAGCTTGAAGGGTGTCTTAGGTTTTAAGCACAGTGGCTTGGTTTCTGTGACCTTCGGGAAGCAGATCAGGGTAGGGTAATGGTTGTAAATTAGGGCAGCTTGTACTGGCCAGAGGTAGGCACTGGTCCCCATCTGTTTTTCTGTTCTTTTATAAACTTATCAAAGAGCGGCCAGGTGTGGTAGCTCACACCTGTAATTCCTAGCATTTTGGGAGACCGAGGTTGGAAGATTGCTTGAGCCCAGGAGTTTAAGACCAACCTGGGTGACATGGTGAGACCCCTCCATATCTACAAAAAAAATTTAAAAATTAGCCTGGTGTGGTGGTGTGCACCTATAGTTCCAGCTACTGGGGAGGCTGAGGCAGGAGGATTGCTTGAGCCCAGGAGTTTGAGGCGGCGTTGAGCTATGATCATGCCACTGCATACCAGCCTCAATGACAGAGCAAGACCTTGTCTTTAAAAAAGGAACAAAAAACTTAACAGCACTTTTTTCCATCAAGCAGTGGGAAATAATTAACTTCTCTTTTTTGTCGATGTCTTTCTGAAGGGTTTGGACTGCCTGGTTTCAAAGAACTCTTCTCATTCAAACATTTTATGATGCGTAGTGTAATAAGGATTAGGGACTTGCATTTTCTGGTTTCATTAAAAAATTCTTATTCACAAAGTCTCTTGTGGGAAGCTTCATGTTTTAATTTACTTAAAAAATATGTAAAAGTTTAAAAAATACGTTAGAAGCTTCCTCTAGCCCTCACGTGAATGACTCTTTGATGCTGAATTTTGTGGTCTGGACTGTGAGGGTCTGTGGGAATTCAGGGGATAGGCGTTGGAGAGTCAGTGGCTATGGGACACAGAGAGTGGGCCCCTGCCCAAGGGTGAGCATAATAGTTCTAGGCTGACTCAGAACAGGTGTAACTGGAAAAGAGTAGTGTTAAGATGGGTAGGCGGGATGGCCTGGATTGTGGAAAGTCATGATAATAGAAAGTACATTTATGCAGTATGTTAGAGTAAAATGTAAATATAGTTTGGTTATGGAGTTACAGAGGTAGGCGAAAGAGTTATTGTGGATGTCACTAGTGTTGCTGATTTCTGTGCTAATACTAATTACATTTTGGGTTAAATGAGTAGAAATGAAACAATAAGTTAATTATAGAATTATATCCTAGTTTGTGAACGTGACCACCAATACCACTATATTTCACATTCCTTAAAGGCAGAGAATGTCTTACTTTTTTTGTGCCTGCATTTCCTAGCATACTGCCCAGCACATAGTAGGTACTCAATAAATGTTAGTCGAATAATTGAAGTTCACTTTTGCTGAATACACTTGAAAGAGCTTATCAGTCTTTTCACTTTCCTAGAACATGAAAGGAATAAAGAAGTTTTCTATGATGTAAAAGAAGGACTACTAATTGTAAATATGTGCTTATTAAATTATCTTATGATAGGGATACATTCTCTGTCTTTCCAGGGTTAAAAACATGAAAAATATATTTTAAAAATTATTTTATAAGCTAATCTCATAATTTTAGGCCAAGCACAGTAGCTCATGCCTGTAATCCTTTGGGAGGCTGAGGCAAGAGGATCACTCGAGCCTAGGAGTTTGAGGTTGTAGTGAGCTATGATCGTGTACTACACTCTTGCCTGGGTGTCAGAGTGAGACCCTGTCTCTAAAAAGAAAAAAAGAAACATGTTAGCAAGGCATTTGTATGTGCATATATATGTATACATATGTATGTGAATATATATGTATATATGTGTGTGTATGTATATATACAAAGGAAAAATTTTATAAAATTTTGGAATGGATATTTTGTTAATAAAGGTAACTTTAGATACAGTTTCCCATCTTCCCTATGTATGGCGACTTTTGGGACACTCTGTATATACACACACACATATTTATCAAAACATGTTTTATTTGTAAACCAAATATTGGAGTTTTGGTTATTTAAAGTATAAATTCTAATAAAAAGC
>VBSM01003044.1:10427799-10439127 GCA_008086735.1 Cheirogaleus medius
TTTTTTTTTTTGTAGCTTTGGTTAGCAAGTTTGACTTTAGAATCAATGAGGTAGCATCCTAAGGAAGCTTTCATCTGAGAGTTTGTCAAAATAGATATGGGAAGAACCATAATTTGATCAAAGTGAGGATTTAAAGTTAAGGTAGCCATTGAAAAAGCTGAGTTTCCCTTTATTGCCTTTGCCTTCTTGAGTTTCTTGTCCTTTGATGTGCTGGTTGACTAGAATGTGTCGTGGTAACAAGTCCTCCCTAGAGGAGGAAGTGGAAGTTTGTCCTTAGTGGACCTGTCGGGGGTTCTAGGCCCAGCTCCAGAGAAATCTTAGGGCAGGTCTTGGGTCATTTCAGTGGCTCCTGGAGCCCCAAGGATTTAATGTGTTGGGAATTCATTTGACTTGGGAATTTGACAAGAACTGAGTAAATTAAGATAGGGCGAATTGTGCACCATTTCAACTATTAAATGACCTCATCATTTAGGAGTTCATTTATACATATTAAAGTTTGAAAAATTGTAGCATTTGGTTTATATCCTATTAGTGATGTTATAAGTGGTCACAAAAGATGAGTTTTATAATTGCATTTGTGTGTGTGTGTGTGTGTGAGAGAGAGAGAGAGAGAAAGAGAGAAAGATATTGATTTCTGGCAGTTTTCAGAGATTACTACAAACCATAAATGTAGTTGTTTAAAAGAGTGTTAGGAATGGGAAGCCTCCAGTCTTTCTGCTGGCCTTCTACTCAAAATCATTTAAAAATAATCCATCCTGCTTTCATTTGAGGCATAGAGAATTTCCCTTTCAGTTACCATTATGCAGTTCAATTAATTTAACATAGAGAATTAAGAATTATAATTTTCTTTTTAAGTCTTGATACAGTTTGGAAGGAAAGTGGATTTGAGATAGAGTTGTGGTTTTATTGGCTAAGGTTGCCAAAAGCCTCGTGTATTAGAGTCTTCACTCTCATAATATCTAGCCTAAATGTTTCCTCCTGAAAGTGGGCTTTATTTATTTGTCTCTACTTTCCTGGAGGTATTTTCATTTTATTGGTGAAATTGGATGTGTAGTATTTTCTTTCTAAAGAGCTGAGACCGTCTAAAGCTATTGGATGGTGGTACCATATTTATTTGGTAGTAACTACGCTTTCTCCTGTGAGTTACATTCTTATAGTTTCTTGTACTCTGTTGTAGATACTGATATTATGTTATTTTTCTTCCTTTTACAAGAGAGATATGCTGATAATGAAATAGTTTGTAATTTCTTCAAAAAAGATCTGGCAGACAAAACGATTTTTCCTAAGGTGCAGTAAGACTGTAAAATCTATGTTTTCCTGTTTCTATAGGATGCCTGAAAATTCCAGAAACAGGAAGATTTTTATTTTAAACAGTGTTAGTTTCATTTTCAAAAAGCATGTTCAATATGTTTTCCTTTAAGCTGCAGACACCTTTGTGGGTGAAAGAATTGTAATTTTAAAGCCACAGATCCAGTTATTAATCTGAAAGGTAATTAAGTTTTAAAAATATGTTTTTAAAGTATTTTCCCCATGGTTTTACTCTTCAGATATCTACTTGTAAAGAGAATGCTCTTCGGAGCTACTCCTAAGAGGCAGTAAGTCTTCCTCAGCACCAAAGAGCTCAAGGGAAGGCACTACAAAGCATCTAGTTGCATGAGTCAAAATTAGGCATCACCGTTGATGCATTTCTGTATCTAAAACACTTTTAAATTCAGTTGACTTCAAGTCTTTTGACTCCATCCATTTGTCTCTGTTTCCATTGAGACCGTCACTTCTGGCCAGACAAGTGCGGTGACCTCCTAACTTGCTTCCCTGATTCCTCTCAGATGCTCCTACCTGCACATCCATTCTCCAGCTGCATTCATGGTGATCTTTTAAAATGCAAATCTGATTATGTCACACACTCACACTTAATTTCCTATGGCTCCCAAGACTTTAAAGATAAAATCCTTAGCATGGCCTAGAGGGCCCTGCTGACCTCACAGTCTCTTCCAGCCTAGCTTTTTGGGCTCCAGCCCCTCCTGGCTAAGTAGTGCTGGTCTAACTAGCCCTTGCTCTTGGTGCAGACCCTTTACACCTCTTGTTCTTCCCAGCTGGAACTCACTTTTATTTTTGCCCAATTAACTTCTATTCATTCTTTTATTTCAACCTGTTGTCGCTTCTCTGGTTCTGTTCCCCTGATTATTGACTCATTTACTTTGTGTACTTCTACATCTCAACACTTGTCACAGCAGCACACTAATGTTTGTGTGACTCTCTGATTATGGTGTCTCCTCCAGTAGACTGTAAGCCGCATGAGAGCAGGCGCCGGGTCTGCTTGCTCACAGCTATGTCTGTACTGTCTCCATGGTGCCAGGCAGGTCAAAGCTCAATAAATAGTTGTTGAATAAATAAATGGGATTAAGGACCTATTCAGCATTCACAGTTGAGTGTATGTGTTATACAGATAATCCTGTGGGTGCTAGTAACTAATTTGGTTTGCAGTAATTGTGTGTGTTTTATTGAGGGGGGTATGGACTGCATCCCAGTGAAAGAAGGATTCCCTGTAGACCCTTAGGCTTCAGATTATGATAGAACCCTAGAAATCATTTATTTTAGTTCTCCTATTTTATATATGAAGAAACCAACAACCAGAGGACCAAAATAATTTAGGTCAGGATATACTTGTGTCTGACACCCAAGCCAGAGATTTTCCTTGATGTTCCTTTGCAACATTGTGAGAAGTATATGTTCATTTAATCCATTTAATCCCTGCTTATTAAAAAGTGAAGAAAATTCTTCAGTCGAAGGTGATTATTTTGTTTTTTGGTGCTGCTAGTTTTGCCTACAACTAGCCTTTTGAGGTTCTCATAAAAATGCCCCCCTCCTTAAGATCTGCGAGTCCAGTAATTTCATTTCCTGGTATAGGAATATTGCAAAAGAATTAATAAAATTTTATTCCAAGAGAAACTTCATCTGACTAAATAGTGGAAAACAGACTCAGCAGGTTTGAACAGTCATACAGTGTGCTTTTTACCAGTTGTTGATAAGAAAAGTAGGTCATTAATATAGAAAGAATATTTTGAAACACATTCATGGATTAATTTTTAAGTGAGATTGCTAGGTCGCTTATGTCTGTAAAAGTTCTGCAGTTGGTTTGAGACCTCTTGGGATTAATTTGGCTCTTTGAGTTGTGTTCTACTCTTTGAAGAGAGATGCAGAATTCAGCTTCTGAGTCTCGTCTCCTGTAGTGCACTTTAGGGAGATGGCTGCAGCCTCGGATGATTTTATATGGTTCCACAGTGTTCTCTGGGGCAGGGAGTGCCTGCCTCTGTCTTTGAGATGGAGGTTTCTTCAACAGTCTTTTTTCAAAGCTCTGGGCACGGGAAGAAGTGGCGATGTTTATAAAGATGCTGGTGATAACCAGAAAATTGGGAGATATGAGAAATGTCATCTTTGCACATTATCTCTGCAATAAAAATATGTATTTCTGTCTTTGAAGAACTAGAGATGACTCCTAAAACCTTATAATCTCGTGTTTAATAATTGCAAAATTTCTATAATGCCATTCCTATTATATTTTAAATGACTTACAAGCCTCATTAAGGTTATCTTTTAGTTCATAAAGGGTCTCTTTTTAATACAAGTGTGAGAGAAGATTTAGGATTTTTATCTTTTGTCTTCAGGCTCTTTATGTGTTGCTGTTTTGCTATTTATATGATGCTCATTTATTTTTTGTCAGACTCGATTTTCAGCAGTCATTTTCATAGCTTCACATTCTATTCTAAGTCATCAGTGAGTGCTTATGTTTGATGTTAGGTAGTCCCCAACTTCTCTTTGTAAGAAGTTCCTAAAATGAGTACAGATTATAAAAATGTAAAACTAGGAGTTGTTTTCTTAGAAAGCTATAAAAAGTAAAACCTCTTCATTATACCTCACCTTACACACACACATATATATATTTCTAGTGTTTATGCATTTATGCATGCTCTTTTATGTTCTCTTCTTGGACAATTGAGCACATAGTCCTCCAGCTTAAGCCTAAGGGTTTTCAATCAGAAGTAAAGATTTGCTTCCTTGGTCATAACTAATGCTCTCTGTTATTTGTCTCAGTATATTTGAATGCTGAGTTTATGTATTTTGATTTTTCCATTTTTACTTATATTTATAAAGTGTAGGCAAAAATGCAATTTCATATTTAAAAATTGCACAAACTGGCCAAGTGGACATATGGGCTATCGAGGCTGCACCCCTGTGACAGAGCTCAAAGTGTGGATGTTGGCTGATGTGGGGAAGCTGAATTATATGTATGATGCAGGATTTATCATTGAAAGAGTATGAAAGTTCATGGGGTAAAAAGTTGAACTGCCCTGTACTTTGTGGTTGAAGGTCATTGTGTTTCTCCCAGAAGTTCTTTATCTTTGGGCAAGTCACATGATGTCTCCAGGCTGAAAAAATGAAGGGCCTGAAATTGATGAGCTTTGGAACCTTCTCCACTCGAGGCTTCTGTGAGCCTGGACGCTTCTTGGTAGATCTTATTTGCATTTTCTTGTCTCTTTCTTCCTAGAAATATTTTACAACTAAATGATATGGGGTTTCTGAATTGAAATAAAATGCATTTTATTGGTATGCCTCATTCTCAGCATTTTACATATTACCTGGATGGATAATGGCATGAAACTACTTGAAAGGCTACAGTAAGTGTGAATTTTTTCCCTTTATTCTTACCATTCTTGGTGTCATGATAATTGAGCCAACATTAAGGTTGTTCCATACTTGCAATCAGTTGTCATAAGCGGTCAGCAGTTTTTCAAGAAAAAAAACCATTTTTTTCATAAAGTCCATGTCATCCGGGGAGTGCAAATCTCTTTCAGCCATAGCTGCTGTGAATGAGGAGATCTGTCGTGTATCTGACTTTTTTGCTGTGTTTTATAGCAAATGTGTGTTCTTTTTTCTTCCTTTTTAAAAACAGCTTCAATTAAAGTAGGTAAATAAGGCATGTTTTTTCTTGGAATGTCTCATGTGTGAATCCCATAAAGAGTTGGATGCAGTATAAATGTGATTTGTCAGGTGGACTCTTGGAGTGTCATGGTGGGTTTTAAGAAAATTTGAAAAAGCTCAGCCATCTCATATCCAGAAAAGATGAATGTTGAATTTTTGTATTTTATCAGAGTACCTGCCATATTTGCTTTGGGTGTCTGCTCTCTCATGAATGTGTATTCTGTGTAGGCTTACATATTATATTATTACATTTCCAACTTCTTGAAAGGAATTTTCAACTGTTGGCGATGCCATTTTAATAGCTGAGTTTAGGACATTTGTCTCCTCATCTGCTATACTACTTGCCTTTTTCAATTAAATAACACATCTCATCTGTTACACATTGAAAAGTACTTGCCATAAGAGCAGCAGCTTAAAGGGAACATGTCCTTTGTCTAGTGGGACATTTTGGAGTCTTCCTGTGGTTGCTGCTGGCTGAGGGAACATTCTCAGCCTACCCGGCACTGGAGTAATTGATGCTCCGGAATGGTCTCAGCAAATGGGCCGAGCAGGATTTTGCTACTAGTAGGGGTTTTCCTGTAATGTGTTCCTAGCAGGATGTGTTTCCTTTCATATGAACCATAGAAGTCCATCTGCTGGAATCTTTAAACAGATAACTTCTCAAATAAACAGGAAAATGTCAAAATTGTGGTCATTTTTTATGAGATTGATGGAAGTAGAGAGAATAGAGGAAACGTAGTAACATTTACTCAGGTGTTTTGAGTGTATTTTATTTGGTGCCATTACAGTATAAGTACCCTGTCTTGTCTACATTTTTTCCCTCCTGACACCCAACGTGTTTCTTTTATGGCCTATGAAATAAATGTTCTCTATGTAACTTGACTTAGTAGTACCATAAGATGCATGCCTTTTTTATACTGTACCAGAGGTTGAGAATTATCAACTGACTATAAAATGGAAATTTTATTATGAGAATGCTTTCCTTTAACACATAAAATAAGTCCTTAAACCACAGAGGTAGACCTTATTCTTTATTGTTCTTGGTTAAGATGTTCACCCACCCAACATATAAAGAAAATTTTAATTGTTTTTGTTTCCTTAAATGTTAAGTATTATTTTAGTTATTGCTTTTAGATCATCTTTATTTGAAGCTAAAAATAGGAGTATGTTGTGTGCTTATTAAAAATTTATCATGATGATTTCTGGATAGTCAAGACCTATCCCTTAATCCTCCTGTTTGGCCTTTAGTATCACCTGGAAACTTGGGCAGGGAGACAACTGTCCATGTTTCTAAGATAGAAATTTCAACCAACTCCCGGAGAGAACATCTCATAGTTGAGCCTATGCTTTCAGCCTATTCTCACATTATCTTCAAAGGTGTATGATTTTTTATTATAATGAGAACCATTCTAGAAATGAAAACCATGCTAAAGTAGTGCCAGTCTTATTGGAAATATGGGTAGAATGATAAATTTCATCTTAAAAGGCCTACTTTCACATTTTGTGGAAATTAAAAACCAGATTGCATTGTCTCCCATTTAAAGTCAATTTATGTTGAAATTTATAAACATTTCTTTGTTTGTTTAATGAATGGCTTATTGCTACATCATCTTCAAAGATCTTACCATTGCAAAGAAAAGATCCTTGCAGTTTTAAGAATTTATACCTGAAAGACCTAATGAGCAAGCAGCTTATCCAATTTTTCCAAACTCTGACAAGACATTTAGAATTGTATCTAGTATTTCATTGGACTTTGTGCCTGTTGTATTACTTCAGGATTTTTTTCATTTACTCTTCTTTTTTTTTTTATGGAACGCTTCTCACAAATTTGTGTGTCATCTTTGTGCAGTGTGTATGCTAATCTTCTCTGTATCATTCCAAGTTTTTAGTATATGTGTTGTTGAAGTGAGCACCATTTATTCTTTTTGAGAATTAGATCCCTTTTTTAAATGCTTTAGTTTTAGGGGGAAACTTTATTTTTAAATTTTTTATTATTTATTTATTTTTTTTTGGAGACAGGATCTCACTCTGTTGTCCAGGCTAGAGTGCAGTGATGTCATCATAGTTCAACATTCTGGGCTCAAGCGATCCTCCTGTCTCAGTCTCCCAAGTAGCTGGGACTACAGGCATGTACCACCATGCCCAGCTAATTTTTCTATTTTTGGTAGAGATGGGGGTTTTGCTATATTTTACAGGTTGGTCTTGAACTCCTGAATGGTCAAACAATCCTCCTGCCTCAGCCTCCTAAAATGCTGGGGAGGGGGACACTTTAGTTCTCTAATTTGTGGTTTGATCAGTTTGGGACAAGATATCTAATAGAATAACTCCTAAGTTTGGTGATCTGACATCTTAATTTGGAAATTTATAGCTGAATAGTTTTTTAAATTGGTGAAACACTAGTACCATTTGACAGTTCAGGCAGTTCTCTTAAGACGAGGGAGGTTTTGTGTTTGGGATAGTTCCCACTTTTTTCTTTGCTTGAAGAGAAATTAAAATGTAGAAAGACTATGCTGAGGTGGGGGAACATAAAATTTTATAAAAGGTCCTTTATAACTGATGCTGGTTCTCTTATATGAAAATTGTACTGTTGGCCCATAATCAGTATGGAATTGATTTGGGTTTTTCCTCCTGGGTAAGGAAACCTATTAGTGCTCTTACGTAATAATTGCTAACATTTATTAGCTAATACATACTATGCTTTAGATTCTATGCTAAGTACTTTGCAGATCTTTTAAAAAACACTTTTGAGATATAATTTATATGCCATACAATTCACTCATTTAAAGTGTACAATTCAGTGGTTTTTATTACTGAATCTATTTTTTAAAATCCATTGATCCTTTTTTTTTTTTTTTAAGAGATGGGGTCTTGCTGTGTTGCTCACGCTGGTCTTGAACTCCTGGCCTCAAGTGAGGCCTTCTAAGTCCTTAGCCTTCTAAGTCCCTGAGATTACAGGAATGAGCCCCTGGGCCCAGGTCTCCTTTGATCCATTTTTAAATTGGATTATTGTCTTTTTATTATTGAGTTATACAAGTTCTTTATGTATTCTAGATATAAGTGCTTTATCAGATATAAGATGTGCAAAATTTTTTCTCCCCTTCTGTGGGCTGTCTTTTCACGTTCTTGATATTGTCCTTTGAAGCATAAAAGTTTAAATTTTGATAGAGTCCAGTTTATCTACTTTTTCTTCTGTTGCTTGTGCTTTTAGTGTCATATCTAAGAATCCTTTGCAAAATTCAAGACCATGACTATTTCCTCCCATGTTTCCTTCTAAGAGTTTTATAGTTTTAGCCCTTATATCTAGGCCTTTGATCTGTTTTGAGTTGATTATTTATATGGTGTGGGGGAAGGGTCTAACTTCATTCTTTTGCATGGTGCTGTCCAGTTGTCCCAGCACCATTTGTTGAAAAGACCATTCTTTCCCCATTGAATGGTCTTAGCACCCTTGTTGAAAATTAGTTGACCAAAGATGTATGAATTTACTTCTGGACTTTAATTCCATTCCACTGATATGTATGTATGTCCTTGTTCCAGTATCAGTGTCTTGATCATTGCCGTTTTGTAATATGTTTTGAAATTGGGAAATGTTAACTTTTCCTAATTTGTTCTTCATTTTCAAGATCCTTTGGCTATTTTTGGATCCTTGTAATTCCGTATGAATTTTAGAATCAAGTCATCAGTTTTTACAAAGAATTCATCTGGGATTCTGATAGAGATTGCATTGAACTGTATCAGTTTGAGGAATATTACCATCTTAATGTTAAGCCTTCTGATGTATGAACATGGGATGTCTTTCCTTTATTTGCATTGTCTTTAATAGATTCCTTATATATATTTTCTATATATAAGATCAGGTCATCTGTGTACAGAGATAGCTTTACTCCTTTTCCAATTTGAATGTGTTTTATTTCTTTTTCTTGCCTAGTTGCCCTGGCTAGAACCTGTATTACAATTCTGAATAGAAGTTGCAAGAGTGGACATCCTTGTCTTATTTCTGATCTTAGGGAGAAAGCATCTTTCGCCATTGAATATTGTGTTAGTTGTGGTATTTTCTTGAATGACTTTTATCAGGTTGAGGATGTTCCCTTCTATTCCTAGTTTGTTGAGTTTTATATCATGAAAGTGTGTTGGATTTTGTCAAATGTTCTTTCTGTGTCTGAGGTGATTGTGTGATTTTTGTTTTTTATTCTGTTGATACAATGTGTTACATTAATCGATTTTCAGATGTTGAACCAATGTTGCATTCTTGGGATAAGTCCCACTTGATCACGGTGCATAATTCTTTTTCTGCATTGCTGGATTTGATTTGCTAGTATTTTGTTAAGGATTTTTGCATCTGTATTCACAAGAGATAATGGTCTATAGTTTTCTTATGATGTCTTCGATTTTGGTATGAAGGTAATACTGGCCTCATAAAATTAGTTTGGAAGTGTTCCCTCCCTTTCTTTAAATAAATGTTTGATCAACTTCAGCAGTGAATAATATGCTGAAATAAAAAAAAAATAAATAAATAAATAAATAAAAAAACTTCAGCAGTGAAGCCATCTGGAACTGGACTTTCTCAGATATTGGTTTAAATTCTTATAGGTATCATTCCCTTTATAGATCAGGAAACAGAGGCTCAGAGAGGTTAAGAAATTTGCTACTAAGTGACAGAGCTAGGATTTGAATCCAGGTTATTTTATGTCGATTACTAGACAACAACAGTCGGTAACATTTATGAAGTGATTAGTTTTGTGTGTCTAACTGTACAAGGTGCTATAACATAGTAATCTCCTGCCACCGTCCTATCACCAGTTGCTCCTTTGATGATCACTTCAACTTTATATGCATTGTTCTCATACAGAATCTGACACTTCCGGGGATTCAGTGACTTGCCCTACTGAACCATGGCCAGGAAGTAAATGACACAGTTGTGCTTCTCACTCACAAGGCTGTCTGACTTGGGAGCTTGCTCTCTTAATTGCTATTCTTTATTGTGTGCCTGGAGGGTCTGAGATATTCTGTGTAGCAAAAGCAGCTGTGCCACATGTGCATAGCTGAGCCCAGATCAGGTTTGACCTTGGAAGAGAATGGGCTCATACTGCCCTTCAAGCTCCACTTTGACATGCCTGACTCAGCACAGCACTGTGAAAAGCACTGACTTTTCTCCCTTTGTCTGCTCTGTAGCTAAAATTCTACTCCGTGATTGTAGCAAAAGAACTTCTATATCATTCTGCCCAGATGTAGTTAGGATGAAAATAAGTTGTCACTATGCATAATATAGCAATGTCTTTTTAAGGTATTTGAGTATGTAAGTCAGCCAACAGATTTGTATTAAATAATGTCTTTCAATGAAGACAGTCTATGTACTTTACATATTTATGTTAATCTTTGTATTGCTGTGAGATTAGATGGTATCTAGCTTATTTGTATGAAGAGGAAAAATTGTTAGAGGCCTTTCTCAAATATCCATTCACATTTAAAAGTGAGACTCTAAAATGTGACCTGACACCTATGTGGGAGGAAGGGCATGTTGAGTGGTGGACCTCACCCGGGGCAGTGAGATCTGATCTCCCGCAGGGTGGGGTGGGTGGTATCTTGGGAGCCAGGAGGAACAAGGGGCTGGAGGCCCCACTGTACAGAACCGGCTTGTCAGTACGGCACCTGCTAACACCTGTGCTCTCTTGTGCTGAGTGTCATCCTGTCCAGAGGCCTGCAGTCTGGCCTCTCCTGGTTTCTGCTGAGAGAGCAGGCCAGTATCCTGGCTGTACAGCCCTGGAGGGAGGGGATCTGGTTGTCCAGCTGTCCCTAATTTAGGCTTTCAGTCAATTCTCTTTGCAACCTCTCTCCCACATCCCTGTCTTCAGAGACACACAGTTTCTCCTCTCAGTGTTGTGGCTATTCACAGTGGGCCTTGGCGTTCTTCTGGTGAGCTCCCCCTGAGACTCTCAGCTGAGTAGAAGACACTCACACTTTAGTCAGTTACACGTGCATGACAGCTTTCCATTATCCAAGAGTTTGTTGTCTCAGTTGCCCTTTTGTAGGCTGCTTTCCAGTTCTCTTGTCCTTTGGTGTTTATACCTGCTTTTATTCCTTTGCTGACATTAGGAGTTTAGGAAGGAGTGGAGATAAATGCTATTTGTGTTTCATTTATAAATTACTTCTTCATGTCCTTTGCCTAATTTTTTTTATATAGGAGGGATAACTTTGACATGGTGCAGTCTTTTTTTCTTCTATGTTAACTTACTTTTGAAACCCTTGCTGGAAGGTGTTGTATAGATGGTTGTGGGGAAGTGGATCCTGAGATCAGCTGGCTGAACATTGGCTTTTATGTAGATGTGCTTTCTTTTCTTTTCTTTTTTTTTT
>VBSM01003044.1:10439227-10456348 GCA_008086735.1 Cheirogaleus medius
GGCCTCCCAGAGTGCTAGGATTACAGGCGTGAGCCACCACGCCCGGCCTGATGTGCTTTCCTTTTGGTTCTCCCCACCTCATGGAAGCTGTCTTATCTAACTCATGCTTGAGAAGTATTCCTACTGTTTCACAAGTAAAGGGTCCTGGCCAATTATAAGCATATCATTTGCCGACTCCTGTATCAAGTACTCAAAATGTATGGTCCTGGTCGTCAGCTGGAAAGGTCTGGCAACCGCTGGGCTGAGGAACGTGGATGCTCAATTGCCTGCCAAGAGTCTGTTGCCTCAGCCCAGCCACATGCCCCAGCATTGTCGAGAGGTCACCTTTGCACATGCCTTGGATGTTCCATCTGGCAGGAGTGGACATGTGTTAGCCCTCCTCTGTACATGGGATTCTGGTTTTCAGCTGAGTTGTTAAGGTTGAACCATGTTCTATTTCCACTTAGGTTTTATCCAGGTTCCTTCTATCCTAACCAATATGAACAGAATGACCTGCTATAGCAGATAGGAAAGTTACATTGGGTGCAGCCTAGGAAACCTTAATCAGGCAGGGCCTAGTGATCCTAAAGTGCAAAGCTTTCAATGTCTATCGGACAATTTAGTGGAATTTGGAGTCTGAAATAACAAATAAGGGAGCCTAGGAACCTAGTTCTGTGTCCCTTTCCCTCCCCTCCCCTCAGATTTCCTGGTTCACTAGGGAAATGGCTATGGTGAATGGTCACTTCTGACTGAAAACCCATCCTGGCTTCACTTCCCCTCCAGAATAGCCCCTGCATTTTTCCTTTCCTCTGTCCTAGCTGCTGCTGCTGGATCATTCTGGGCCTTTCTTGGGCTTGGTTTATTATCTATCATGGTTTCCTAGCCCAGTGCCTGGCTTTGGGCTTCCCATCTAATTCGTTCAGTGTGCCACTGCCAGACTTATTGTCATCCTAGGCATCACTTTGATCATATTGCTTTCCATTTAAATACTTGCTCTTCTTTTCAAAGACCTGGCTCTTGATCCATTAGGCTATCTCAGGCTGACTTTTCCTGTTTTTCACTGTGTAGCACTGAGCACTAGGCAGTCAGTCTTGGGGTGCTCCGATTATTATGCCTGTGTTAGAAGGAGATTCGAAGGCTCCTGAAGACAAAGGTGGTTGCTGTGTCTGTTCAATTCCTCCCTACCTGGAGTTGGTCTTGTGGAAACACTCTGGGGAGCAGGCACAGTTCTCAGACAGCAGAGTGCTGATGTCTGGGGAAAGTGTTTAAAAACTGAAAAATTACCTTGGCAGGCTGAGGACAAAGCCACAAAATCATAACTTGTTTTTGGGCTTTCTTCAGCTTCACATCTACCAAATAACTTCACTTTGGTGTTTTCTTATCTATAAAAGAGGAAGGGGTTAGACTGAATTATCTGTCAGTTCCCAACCATCCCTGAAAGGCTACTTTTCCTTCATTCTTTGCCTTAATCTTTCTACTGAAATTAAAACTGATGAGTTGTTTCTGGATCTTGAATTAGGAATTTTTCATTTCTTTGTAATTCTTTCCCTGACGCATTTTGCAGTTGTCTCTGGGTATGTGCTGCTAAGGGAAATTTGGATTTGCAGTTTGGCTACTTTTTTGAGGAGAGCAGACAAAATGCCATATCATTCTGTTTTTCCTACTTGGAGCTTTTCATTTGTAAAAGTAAAGTGCATAATTCTAACATAATTCTCGCTTTTCCTCTGCAGACACGATGAGGCGAGTGGTACGACAGAGCAAGTTTCGGCATGTTTTTGGACAAGCAGTGAAAAATGACCAGTGCTATGATGACATCCGGGTTTCTCGTGTGACCTGGGATAGTTCCTTTTGCGCTGTCAATCCCAGATTTGTTGCCATAATCATAGAAGCGAGTGGGGGAGGAGCGTTCCTTGTGCTCCCTCTGCACAAGGTAAGTAACTTGACTTTCCATTCTGTTAGACACCCTCTGGTAGTCTCTATATTTTTTCTGTAATAGATTGACAGTTCACTAAGAATAGTGTTTACTGTGACCATTAGACTCTGATGTAATTGAGGTTAAGTTCCACACGCCTTACTAACCACATCAGTTTTTCTCTAACAGAATCATTAAACAGAATGGTGACCTCTGTTCTGGGCGTGCCCTGTATGGATGAAAAAAATTATTAGAATGACGTGAGCACAAGCAGTCACAGGAATTTTATGATTTGGGTCTTAATCATCCATTTTTCACAAAATTTTTTCTTTTGGAGTAGTTTTAAAAACAGTTATGTTTTTGCTCCAAAGTACAGTTTTAAAACCAGTTATATTTTTAAATGGGCAGAAATTTATACGATAATGTTCTCTTTTTTTGTGAAGTCATGAGGACTGAGACTTTTTGGCTTTATGAATAGTAAATGAAACGAGGGCTCAAGAAAATGTTCCAAAGCAATACAGATTTCAATTCTGGACAGTAATAAGTTTCAGTATAGGATTTAAACAGTGTTAACAAATGGTAGAAATAAAGGATCTTTACTGAAAGTGGATCTGTGTGTTCAAATTCAGTGGGCTTCTAAGTCCTCCCTTCTCCCTACTTTATTCCCTGCGAGAGCCCGCTCCAAGGTGGGAGATTAGATAGGAATTTTGTGCATTTGCTGACTGATCATGAACACTGCAGATCAAAATCTGCACTTACTTTATCAGCAAATCCCAAAGTTGCAAATAATGAAGGAAAAAAAACTATGAAGATGGCCTAGAAGCAGTTGTTTTCTGTTAGCTTTTAGGAGGAAACTGAGTTTGGTGAGTCCTGAGCTCCAGTGACAAGGCTCAGTGCTGGTGCAGACACAGGTGTGAGTCACATGACGGCTGTGTCCTCTCTGCTAGAGACAGTGGGGAAGGTGCATGCCCCCGCCTCTGAGCCGTGCACAGTAGGGATGCATCTCAGCATATAGGTCCGTGGGATTCTGGAAGTGGTTACAATAAAGTGAATTTCTGTCAAAGTAACGTTTCCCATTGTATTTTGATATTTTTTTGCTTGGGAAAACTCATTGAGAAAACTTCCATCTCTTGTACTTTTCTCTCAGTGATGCTCATGACTAACTTGTTTTATGCTCATGACTAACATCTGATTTTTACGTTAGTAGCCAGATAGATGTGGTATTGATATTACACAGTAGAACCATCTCACTACAGAAGTAGGGAGTTGGATGCCTTTGGGGAACAAATTTGATTTGTGTTTTTCAAATGAACCTTCTTTCTTATTGGCAAAGGTGATTCTTTTCATTAAGTTTAAAATTTATTTAATATTTGGATACTCGTATTTCTGTGGAGAAAATTGCTGTTGAATGGCAAATAAGTGCATTACACTATTATTTGGAGTAGATAACCAGCACTTCATCCAAACATGATAATTTTTAAAGCAACCTATTCTATCCTAATTCTTGTAAGGCTAGTGAAAGAGCATAATACTAAAACAACTTAATGCCAGTTGCATTTGGTTTCCACAACTTTTTAGTTTATTTGGAATCTTGACTTTTTATTGGTGGGTTTTATGGCTGCCAGCTGAGAAGACAGCCACAGATTGTCAAGCCAGATCAGGCACTGGAGCGCCATGATCTATCCTGGAGTTAGTTTTTATTTCCCCTTTATAGACTGAGGGATAAACGTAAGACATTTTTTTTTCCTTCAAAGAAATGGAACAAGCCAATTAACAATCCCAGAATAAACTTTTGAATGGTTAATCTTCCAGTGAATTCAGACAGTTCCCTTCAACTTCCACATCCACAAAAGGTTCTGTGAGTCCATCATTGCTTTTATAAACCACGGGAAACTTTGAGTTTCACTTAATCCATTTAAGGGAGACTCGTATGCTCCAGCCTTAAGCCTACTGGATCTTATGATTTGGTTTTTCATTAAATGGCCTACATTTAATAAATATGTTGTAGTATTTTGCTCTTTAGCCTTACAAGAATTAGGGTAGAATAAGTTGCTTTAAAAATTATTATGTTTGCATGAAGTGTTGGTGTTCAAAGGAGCCATGAGGATCTTTGTTCCCAGGCTATACTACTGTCTGTGTGGCTTTGCACCTTAAATATTGTTTTAGAGGTGGTAACATTGGTCTAAACTAAGCCTGTAACAGTCATTGGAAATGTCAATAGGTGAGGTTCAGTAACTGGTAGGTTGCCATGTACTATGTGAGATTCTTGTGTTTTAAAGTGTATTTAGCCCCGAATGTCAATATGGGTAGAGGAAAGAACACAGGTCTGGAAATTGAGGAGCTGTGGAGTTCATTCCTGGTTTGGTCACTGACTTTTAGTGGGACATGGATGTGTCACTCTGTCCCGGTCTTCTATTTCTCTGTAACATGAGGGGCTGTCTATAAAAGTGGTTTTCTGCCTTGATAATTCTAGATGATCTCAGAAGTGCTACTCATCTCCTATGGTTCCCATTATGAAGTGATTTCTAACGCAGCTGTTCTGATACTCAGAATTCAGCAAAGAAAACACTGTTGTTCCATTCTTTCCCTTAGTCCAACATGTAACTTTGAAAAGTAGATTAGATGCCTTTTTACTTGTGGCTGTTTTTCCGCCAGGGCCCAAGGCTGAGCCCAGCAAAGAAGAGTAGTCTCGTGTTTTCTCTAGACAGTTGTGTGCCTGGGGAGCTCTTGGAAAGATCGGCTGTGGTGGCAGGGCCTGGTCCATGAGCCCTGGAGTGTCAAGTGACACTCCTCTTTCTTTTCTTCCTAGGTCACTGTCCCTGCCTAAGTTGCTGGCTGATAACTGGGGCATCAATAGCTGTTAGAGAATATAACTTTCTTCCACGTTGTCAGGAAACCAACACTTCTACCTCCTTTATGGGGCTAACTGCCCTCTGGATATCTAGCTTATAATTTTGGTATAATCATAAATATTTAAATAAAGATTATAAGTTTTACATTTTCACAGTTGATATTTGGTTGTTTATGCAATACGAGTAAGTCTTCACATTGATTAGTTGGCTTGATCTTCTAAAAGCTGAGTGCCTGTTGTGGGCCAGCGTCTCTGCCCTTCAGGAGCACTTGCATCTGGTTTTTGTTGTGGTCAGTTTCCTAATCAAAGCGTCCTAGCAGATCACTGGTGCTGAGGTGTTTGTCTCCTCTTTAGAAGTGCAGCCTTGAAGAATAAAACCATGATGGGGACTCCAAGTACATAGTGAACCCATTAATCCTAATATAGGGCTCTTCACCCTGGAAAAGAGTCCTACAACTTCAGTGTCTTGGCAGCTACGAAATAGTTTTATAATGAGGTGCTGCTTTGGTTTAAAAGCAAAAAAAAAAAAAAAAAAAAAAACCCACAAAAACAACAACAAAAAAACCCCCACCACATAAAACAAAAGGAAAAAACCTCCAAAAAACAGCCAAATTCTCAGATATAAGGTTATTCTGGAAATCAAGATAGTAAGAAATTAATACTATAGGTGTGTGTTAGGCCAACCCCAGTACATGTTGGTAGCGTTCTGGGGTTATTCTAAACACGAACCTTAGGAGATGGGCATGGTTTTTAATAACTATTTCAGGGGCTTGTAATAATATTTCTCCTTTTTGTTTCTGGTTATAGACAGGCAGGTTGGTTTTCGTGATGCTTTTGGGACTCTGTGCTTATTAATATTGAATACATGCACATATTGATCTTAAAGTGGATTGTAACCCTTTCAGAAAGGCTCCCATTTGCAAACACGGCTTTCTGTGAATTTCTCTTGAAAGCTAGTTAGTTGTAGGGCTTATTATTGCAACCTCATGAGGTTTGTGGTTAGATTCTGGGAGAATGTAAAATAAGTTAGACATGGTCTCTGTCTTCCAGGTCTTAAAATGTGAAGTGGAAAGTGCAATAGGAACAAACACATTAAAACATGTGCACAAGTACACGCACATGTGCAGCAAGAAGCACACTTATGAATGTATGTTTAAATGTATGGTTTATGAGGTTTGTTTATGAGGAAGATTTTATTAGAGAAAGTGATATTTTCAGAGGTCATTGCTGGAGGAATACGGGAAGTCCTCAGTCCTGAGGTGGGGTGATTTAGATTAGCACACATGATGCCTGATGTCTTTTGTAATTCTTCCATCAAGCTGTGGCTTGCCACTCTGCCATGACTTTTCAAGGTGTGGCTTAGAACATTTTCTTTTTCTTTAGTCTTTCAGAAGATGAATAATAAATAGCAGTCTTGCTGAACACAAGTTGGCTTTGTGGTTTTGGCTATGAGATATACTTTTTTTTTTCTTGCCACAGCTGCACAAACTGCCTTGTCGCAAGAGCACATAGGTTTTCAGCCCCCTGTGTAATCTACCACGTTGGCATGAATAAGCCTTTCCTTCGTGGAGTAGCCACACTCGTGATGTAGGGCTGAGGCATTCCCTCCCTACTGTGAACCCTGGAGGCTCGTACAGACGTCCCAGTGTTTCTGGTTAGGTACACACACACACCAGGTCAGAGGGAACCTGTAAATCCTGCTTAAAACAAATAAGAGTGGGGGGAATTGGTTAGAATTATATGCTCTTGATCTCTTGACATTGACTTGAATGGAGGATGCAAACTGGATGGCTCTCATCTTCCCTAATTACATTCTCCTTCCTCCCTTGAGTATTCCTACTGTGAAGGAACCTCGGTGTGTTGGAATGATGGCTAATTTCAACCTTGCAGTAACTTGCCTAGTGAGATGGGTCACTGTCTCTTCTTTGTTCCTTCTAGCTCCTTTGCTGTAGCTTTGCAGTTCCTTCTTGTGCATAGTTTTGTTTCTCCTATTTATTTTAGGAACTGTGTGTGAGAATATTTGGGATCTTGCTTTATTTGTGTCTATGAACTATTTTTTCAACTCATTTTGCAGTATTTTTCAACTAGTGTTTTGTGAAAGAATTTAGCCCTACAGAAAATCATTTGAATGACTATTTTTTTAGTTTTCCCCAAGAAGAAACATAGCTAGTGCCTTCTAGATGCATAGGAGAGAAATGAATTTATTACATACAGTAGCTGCCTTAGAGCATTAGGACTTAAATTTCTTAAAGAACACTCTAAAGCAAAGTTGATGAGGTCTGCTTTAGAGTGTTTGTGTTGTTTGTTGAGGAAGAAACCTTGATTCATTTCAGTCAGTATTCTAGTGCGATGTGGTTGTCTCTTCTTACTGTTCAATATCCAGCTCACATGTTACCTTTGATTTGCCCAGATGGAGGAAATCATCCTTTGTGTTCTCTTAGTTGCTTGTCGTACCACTAGTACCACAGGCTGCATTGTCACGTTGTGTTATAATTATTTTCTTATTCACTTAACAGATGGGGAAGTGGTTAGAGTTATATGCTCTTGATTTCTTGACACACCTGATTTCTTGACTCTCTCGGATAGAGGGATGCAAACTGGGTGACTAGTCGCCTTTTGTATAGGTTCTCCGAAGTCTTGCCTTACTGCATTGTGGTAGGCAGCCCCAAAGATGGCCTCCAGTGGCTCTCATCTCCTGGTATTTGTGCCGTTTTGTGGTTCCCGCCCACATTAAATAGGGCTGACCTGTGTAACCACAGGATATGGTGGAATTGATGGAATGTGACTTCTGAGACTAGGTCATAAAAGCTTACTGGCATCCACTGTGTTTCTTTTGGAGCTACCATGTTGTGAGGATATTTAAGCAGCTCTGTGGATAGGTCCATAGGACCTCCTGCCAACGGCCAGCACCAATTTACCAACCATGGGGATGAACCATTTGGAAAGTAGATCCTGCAGCCCCAATCAAGCTGTCAGATGACTGCAGCCCTGACAGACACCTAGACTCATAAAAGACCCTGGGCCAGAACCTCCCAGATAAGCTGTTTTTGAACTCAGAAACTGTGTGAGATAAAGAATGTTTGTTTTAGGCAGCTGAATTTCAGGATAACTTGTTAATTAGTAATTGATAACAAATATATGTATTCTCAGAATATATTACTTAACTCATAATGTTAATTCACACAATTCATATATGAATAATTCAGAATGACCCAAAAGACCTTCTAATGGTTTTGAGCACTATTTTTCCCCCTCTCCTTTTAAAAAATACAAAATATAAAATCTATCTATGTAGATAAATTATATATATACACACACATATAAACATTTTTAAATGTCTTAAATGAATAATTGAGGGATTCTGTGCAATAGCAAGAGAGAGTTATATTATGTGGCAAGATTTTGTTATCCCGTGTTCTGTGATACGTTGAAAAAACGTGTTATAAAATCATAGTCACTATTTTATGCTTAACTTCAATTATGTTATTGGTTTTTAGGAAAAAGTCTGGAACGTTAACATTGATGGGACTAAAGGTGATTTTTATTTTCTTCTTTATAATTACCTGTATTTTTTTCAAAATATTTTACAATAAGCTTATTATATGCAGAGATTATTATAATTATTTTATTTTTATTTTTTTGAGACAGGGTCTTATTCTGTCGCTCTGGCAAGAGTGTAGAGGCATCATCATGGCTCACTGTAACCTCAAACTCCTGGGCTCAAGCAATTCTCCTTCCTCAGCCTCTTGAGTAGCTGGCCCTACAGGTGTGCACCACCATGCCTGGCTAATTTTTCTAGTTTTTGTAGAAACTACTGGGTTCTCTCTCTTGCTCAGTCTGGTCTTGAACTCCTGGGCTCAAGCCTCCTGCCTCGGCTTCCCAAATTGCTAAGATTACAGGAGTGAGCCACTATGCCCAGCCGTAGAGATTATTTTAAAAAAGTATTATCAGCAATATTACTAGAGCACATATAAAGAGCTAACTGTTGTTTAAATATTAGTGAAATTTAAAACAGTACTTTAAAAAGTCACATTCATTCATTCACATACTCATTCCTTAGGTATTTGAGTACCTGTTATATTCTAGGACCTGTGCTGGGTTCTTGCTTTTAAAAAGCTTCAGTGACAGCTGCTCTTGATCTCTCTAGAGGAGAGCTTTGTGTGTGCGTAACGTGCTCTGTGAGAGATGAGTTCCACCTGAGGCTCGGAAGGCAAGGAAGACTTCACAGGGAAGGTTCTGTTTGAATTCAGATTTCTCCTGTGTGTAGGGCCGAGAGATGAAACAGAAGAGGAGCCCAGCCAATTCCCTAAACTGGTAAGTTAGAAGAGGTGCTCTTCTAACTTCTAAAGACTCCAGAATGACATCAGATTGTACTTGGAGGGTCCTCTTCATAAACGGTGTCTCCGTTTTTGCACTTAGTAGGGTTGCTATCATTCCTCTGTTCTACAGTTGCAGAAATTGAAACTCAGATTGAGTGATTGCCCAAGACTGTGGGGTCTTTTGTCGATTAGAATTTAGGTCTTTGAGTCTTTATTTTGTTTGTACATGTATATTTTTTACTAACATTTTTTTTTTCTACTGAGCGTGAAGAATTTGGTATAGAAACTGTGGTCTAATTGACACTTAATCCTTTGCATTCTTTCTCTGGGATTAGAAAGCTTAATAACAAAAACACTAGCTTGTCAGGGCTTTGATTCTGTCAGCTCAGAGAATTGTCTTAAGGTTTGGAAAGTACTTGGTCTATACCATGCAGCGATGAAATCACAGCAGTCCGCATTTGTTGCAGGCTTCCTTTAAGTGCCAGGCGCCGTGCTGATAAGTGCCTTCTTTCATGGGCCAGTTCAGAGGGAATGGCAGTCTCCTGATGGTGCTTTTCTGTGTGATCTGCAGTCACTGCCAGCACCTGCTGGATTTGCATTGGCTGCATCTTCGCCTTACTGTACACTGCTGACAGGCAATTTCCATTTCTACAAATAGTGGTGCTCCGTTTTAGTCAAGGGTGGCAGCACCAGTAGCCCTTTGTACAGATGTGGGCGTTTGGCACTTGGTAGCTTTGGTGTCATGGACAGAGGATTTCATTCGATGCCAGCCAGTGTCCTGATGTGTCCAGGGGTACCCACTCACTGCCTCCCGAAACAGGTTCTGTCTGATGCCAGGGCACCTTAAACTGTCAAGCGTATGGGCTGTGAAAGGCTAGGGGGCAGAAGGGGAGGGGTGGAGGATGCAGGGGAGGGCACCAGGTGCAGAACAATGACTTCCAAATTATGTCACGAGCTGCCAGCCACACGAGCACTCTGGCCTCATTACCACATGAAGTGCCACAGAAGGGCCTTTTCATTTTCTCCTAGTGACTGTGTTTGCCACAGTCTTGCTGGGGTTGGGGGGAGGGCCACCCTACACACCCCCAGTTAACAATGGAGCACAAAGTCCTGGCAGAAGGAACTTCACAATGTACCCTGGGGCTATTTTTGATGACAGTGAGTGGCTGTGACTCACTGTGAGAGGGTGCCCTGGCAGATGCCTGCTTTCCATCCTCCCTTCCCAACCCTCCCCTGGAGATGAGCAGGCAGCCTGTCCTTTGTGCGTTCCCTGGCCGGCTGCTCCTGCTGCTGCAGTTCACTGATATGTCCACAGCAGCGGCCTGACGGGCCCTGACAGTGGTTTTTACCATATATGGCCATCAGCGCGCCGCCGCTGTCAGCCCGCCAGGATAATTTCCTTCCTTTGCTTTGATTGGCTGCACTGCGCTCAGAGAATGGTGGGATCTGGGAGTGTGTGGTGGAGAGAAGCCACTGAGTCAAGTGCAGAGAACAGTTAACCCTTTCTTGGGTTTGTGGAGAGCGCTCCTCTGTGCTGACCACGCAGGCAAGTGCTGCCGCAAAAGCCCTTGGTGTGTACGTGTGATAACCCCAGTCTGGGAAAGCGGCTCTGTCTTAGGCTAAGAAAAAGGGGTCTGAACACAGATGACTCTGAAATAGACTCAAGGTGTAGTGAACAAATTTCTGCAGTCATAATTTGCCAGGAGGCCGCCTTATAACCACGTGTAGCAAATTGCTCCTGCCAAGTTAACTGTCTGTGCTGGTTAGGGGTGGGACCTGAGTTGAGTCCAGGGAAGACTGTGCTGGGAGGGCAATGGTGGGACACACGCCCGCTCTCTCTGAGGAATAGGGACTTGCGTTTCATTTCCGGCTGAGCTTTAAGTCATGAGTAAAGGGTACAGGCTACTGAATTGGGTCTGTACTCTTGTCCTCTTGCTTGTTTACAACTGCTACAAGATACGAACTGCCTGGGCCATGGAGCCCAAGGCATTTACCTAAAAAAAAAAAAGTTGCAGTCTTTTTCTGTCTTTCATCCCCATTTCAAGGAGGATTGATTTTCACTCTGAGGCTCGTGGATAAGCCAGTGCAGAGCCGCGATTGGAAAGAGTAGTCCTGGAGTTCTTCATCAGTCACAGAGGGTCCCGGTGGAGACATCTCTAGCATCATTTGCTCACCGTGAGGGATTAGGCAACCACTTGCTCTCTTTTCTGATTGATTTGCTTTGAATGCTTTAATTTCCTGTATTGCATTTACATCTATAGTTCTTTTGCTTTTTAGCTTTTGCTTTCCAGCTAAATTTTATTCTAACTAGGTTCTACCTCATTTTGGATTCCTGGTTTTTGTTTGTTCTCTGCCTAGAAGCATCATGTCTGCAATGATGAGCAGGAAGTATTAAGTTTTCACTTTATAAATTTGTTGTTAAGTCAGGAATTTAGGAAATACAGCTTCTCTGGTCTCTGTTGCATATTTAGACATGGTTGAGTAAGGAAATGTTCACTTTTCTACTTTTTTGCTTTCTGACAATAATATAATAATTCAATAATATTCAATAATAACAATAATATTCATAGTTTTACAGTAACTTCCCTCAAGTTCTTAATGAACTTTAAAATATGGTCTATTTGATATTAAACCGAGTTTTCAGAGAGGACCTGTGATGCCAAAATTATTTGCTTGGCATTTTCAGTTCTGCCCATGAAGACTGCTCTTTTTAACTCACAGGCAGGTGAGGTGTCTATAGGACCATACTGCCTCTCCCTGGCAGCTTTAGTTGCTAGCTTACCTTACCTTACAGGGTAACTCAATCTGTATGTTTTATTCCAGAGCACCTCCTCTTACCTCAAGGTTGGTGTTTCTGGTTTCTGGTTCTTAAAGTAAAGCCTCCTCAGAATGCTTTAATCCTGGGCTGTGAGCTGTCTGTCAGGGGCCAGCCTGTCCACAAGTCATATATTGTGTGTATCAGTCTTTTTGGTTTGCTGCCTAGTCCACCTCTTCATCCACTCCACTCTCCCCCTGTCCCACGACCACAATCACTCTAGCTTCTCCCTGGGGAGCAGCCAGGGCTTAAGAAATTCCAGCAGAACATGTATCCACATAAATAATACTGTCATAAGAAAAAGGAAGTTGTAAAAAAAGGAAACCCACTTCAATAGATATCCTTCTGACTCCTTTGAACTCCATATAGTGTGAATGGAGCCCTTATGCTTTGGTGGAAAACTTTTCTTCTGCTTCCGAGCACATGTGTGACTTACGATTCTCCTTGCTGAGTTCAAGACTTCTCATTATATTGCCCCAAGCCAGAAATGAGTTGTCACTGAAATTAGGGCACATATGTGATTTTGATACTCAACACTTTTTCCTAAATGAAAGCTTAGATATAAAGTAGGAGTGAACAGTTTGGAAAATCTTTAACTCTCCCTCTTCCTTGAGTCCGGTAATGTAAAGTGTCTTTGATTGCCTTCCCCGGGATGTGGGTGGGGGCTCTTTAGGTCCTTATATCTGAGAGTGGTATAACCAGTCTGGATAATAGGCACAGATGACTGCAGATAGAAGTTGGAAAAGTACTGGGAAGTGAGACAGCTGCCCGTGCCGGATTGGATAAGGGCGACAGTGTGGAGAGCAGTCAGAATCCAGCACCCTAGGAAGGCTTGGGTTTCTATCATGAACTCCATAACACAAACTAGAAAGCATTTGTTTGTGAAGTGTATTGAAGGGAGCTATTTGATTTGACTGATAAAATGAATGAGTGTTACTTTTTCCACCATTGGGGCTTATTAACTTTATGAAAACATATGTTAGTTATGAGAAAGAGTAAGCCAGCTGGGGGAGATATTGTGTGACTTTGACAAAATGTTATGTGTCTCCATTCTTGAAGGAACAAGGAATTATTAGGTTGATCTGCCTTAGCACCAATTTGGTAGCATCTTCAACCTAATTTATATTGAGCAAGTTAATGTGTGGATTGAAAACAATTATGTGAGGAATCACTCTTACAGTAAGAAATAATCATTCTGAATAATCTTTTATATAATATGTAGGACATATTGGAAGCATCCCAATTTGAAATTTGAGGGTTTAGGAAAGTGAAAATGTCCTCAGGTACGTCTATACTATACCATATCTCCTTTAAAATCATATCCCAGAGCAGAACTACTTTAGTGAAACATATCTGAGGAATTTTCTGTACATGTTTGTATACATTTAGGATTTTTTGATTGCACAGTACTGTCCTCAGTATGTAGGATGAGTACGTTTCTTACTACACTTGATCTTAGCCAAAAGGCCGAGAAGCGATGGATGAGTATGTTTCTTAAATGTGGATTTCTTTTTGGAATGAGGTATGAGATAGATAAATAAGATACACTATTAAATGTAAGTAGAAGCTTTATGATTTTTCATTAAAATTGACAGGAAATATACTTACAACTAGAAGTATCATTTCTTAAGAGTTACATTGAATTTTCTGTGCCTAAAGATAAATGTTTTTGCAAAGTTATTTAAATTACAGACATTTCCTTTTTATAGCAATTAGATAACGGTATATATGATCAGTTATACTGATGCTTAAATTTTGATTTTCATCTCCCTCCCGCCCCCGCTGCCAGCCTCTTCCACCTGGGCCAAATGCCCTTTGGAGGAAAATGTTGCCTAGCTGTGGGTTTAGTTGATGCCTCCATCTCCAGGAGCTCTCCTGAGTCTCTTGGATACTTTGAAATTTTTAAGGACTTCCCCCAAACCCAGAGCAAATGATAGTGCTGGTATCTAGGACGGTTTTTGCCATGGTGAGGGTTGCTGGCTGGAACATATTCAAAGCCATTACCCTCAGCTCGGGCCAGCCACGTGGAAATTGTGCCGTTACACCTCTCCCTTGTGCCAACTGTACACACGCTTCGGAGGATGAATTTTCCCTTGGGCTCATGTTGCTTGGCTCTAGGCAGGCCACTGGATCTCTCAGATAATAATGTCTGTAAGCCAGTGTCCTGACCTATTTCACCAGTGTCCCCTGAGTTTATGAACTGGGCTCTGGGCCAGAGCCTTTTGAGGACCTCGGTGTTGGTCATTTTTGCCACTTGTTGTGTTGACTTGCTGGTAATCCCAATCACTTGGAGTTTTAATTAAAGAGGCATAATAAAAGCTATTCTATGGCATGTGATTGGGACTAGTAATAATGAATCAAAAAAATTTAAAGCATGGTCTAAATAGCTGTTACTTTCTCAGCTAACTTCAATTCTGTGCTAGAAAAGTAGTAATATTCTAGATGATGCAATAGAGGTGGTTTATCATTAATGAAACAGTAGACTGATGTGATAGTAAAATGAAGTTATTTTATATATTAGCTTTAGAAGATTGGTGGGAGGTTCTTAAAATGTCACCTTCTAGTTAAACAAGTTATCTAAAAGCTGGCATTAAATTCTTGTGCATCTTCCTTCCAGCCTGAGCATTCATTTAAATTTGCTGCTTAGAGGTGCAGGTAAGCTGTGTTATCCCCATAACATGGTGGAGATCTTTCTGAATGGCCCTTCACAATCTAGCGAATTAGACACGGATTCTTTGGCTTATTCACTGGGTGATAAATGAGTATGTGTCATGGGGATGAATGAGAATTGCATTCTCATTAGATCCTAGTGTAAAACGCCTTTCAGAATGAGTTTCCTCATCTTTGCCATATAAGGCCATTATTAGTATGGTTTTCTTCAGTCTTCATGTACTTGAGCTCTCAGCAGTTTACAAGAGCCTAGCTCTGTATTTTTAATAATATATACTTGGTGAATACTATATACTCACTGGGCACAAATACATTGTCATGCTTTTGTTTTGATTTTTGTTATGAGTAAGAAGATATTTGGATATTAATTACTTACTAAGAAGCTTACTAAATGACTTTTTTTCAAGTTAAAATGAATAACCCTGGCTAAAAGTTAATAGCTATTCACTAGTATTCCTCAATCTAGCTTTCTCCTAGATAGCAAGGTAGCTGGTACTTGACTGTGTGTGTGTGAACGTCCAGCATGTCAAATGATTGATGTACATTTAAAATGCCATTTCCCTCATACTTTCTTCTCATTTTTATTCTTTTATCACTATCAGACATTTAGTCAATTGCCTTTCTCTTGTGCTGCAGTGTGATGCTACTTTCCCCGTTTTATTTGTTGTAAGGATTTATGATGACATCACAACCAGAGGAAGCAGCTGCTTGCAGAATCATTTTTTATTAACGCTGATGTTTCTGATGGCCAGCTGCCAATTATTTTAATATTACTTTTGTGCCTTTTCCACAACACATGGCACAGTGGAAATTTTCTTTCCCTATCCAAATCTAGTATGGATGGTCAGTAATATTTTACTCTCTGCTTCTCCACTTTGTGCCTCAAGTTTCTTCATTTAGAAATGGGGATAATAAAGTTTGATAATAAAATAAAGGTGGTTGTGAGAATGAAGATATCAAGGTCTTCAGACAGTTCCTGGCATATAATATAAATACTCTAAAAGTGTTAGCCATTATTGTTGTTATTATTTGATTTTGATAGAAAGGATGGAAGTAGGTGGCAGTTGACCTTTCAATGACATTCAGGTCCCTGTGAAAATGTTAGATGGTAGTACTTTTATCCTACAGACTTATCAGGGCTGAGCTGGGAATGGCAGAAATGCATATTACTATTCTCAAATGTTTTAGTTGACTGAGGAATGCTAGTGAATAGCTATTAACTTTTAACCAGGGTTATTCATTTTAACTTAAAAAAATCATTTAGTAAGCTTCTTAGTATGTAATTAAGAACAACTAGTACTAGTACTTTCAGATTCCCCTCAAAATCGCTTTATGTCTGAGCACAAGTAAGTTAGCAACAATGCATTGGTGTGTTTCTCAACTTTATTATATTTTTAATTCTTTTTCTCAAAATAGGAAATGTATCAAACAAATAAAATAACAAGACACTTATTTACTCACCCACAAGATTAAGCAGATGTTAATATTTAGCCATGTTTGTTTCATATCCCTCTTTTTTGGAAGAAAAAAGGCATAACAGATGTAACTAAAATATCATTTTCCTTTCTTCTTTTCTCTTTCCTCCAGTTAATCATTTCTTCAAGTATGTGTCATATTTTTGTATTTTTATTACATATGTATGTATCTATAACATACTTTTATTTTATGTGTGTTAACTTTTATGTAGGTAATATTTATTTCCATATTGAAACATAGTGAAATTATTTCTGCTTTTGCCACTATTTCCAACAGTACTAAAATAAACATTCTTCTTATACAAAATATGGGAGCATTTCTCTTTCACCCAGGCCACCTAGAAGTGGTATTGCTGGGGTGGACATCATCACCTCTATCGATTACCAAATTGCTCTGGAAAAGAATTGCAGTAGGATATTTTGAAAGCAGTTTCTATGAGTTCCTCTGTCCTGACATCCTCACTGGCACTTGTATTTAGACTTTCTAAATTTTTGCCAGTTTTGATAGTTGTAAAATATTACCTTGTTATAATTTGTAGTTGTCTCTAATGATTAGTGAAATTGAATATCTTTTTTTTTTAATTAATTAATTTTTTTTTAGGAGACAGAGTATCGCTCTGTTGCCCAGGCTAGAGTGCTGTGGCAGCAGCCTAGCTCACAGCAACCTCTAGCTCCTAGGCTTAAGCAATCCTTCTGCCTCAGCCTCCCGAGTAGCTGGGACTACTGGCATGTGCCAGCGTGCCCGGCTAATTTTTTCTATATGTTTTTAGTTGTCCAGCTAATTTCTTTCTATTTTTTATTAGAGACGGGGGTCTCCCTCTTGCTCAGGCTGGTTTTGAACTTCTGACCTCAAGCAATCCTCCCACCTCAGCCTCCCAGAGTGCTAGGATTACAGGTGTGAGCCACCACGCCCAGCCTTTTTAAATTTTTTTAAAGTTTTGAGATAGGTCTTGCTCTTTTGCCTGGGCTAGAGTGCAGTGGCATCATCATAGCTCACTGCAACCTCAAACTCCTGGGGTCAAGTGATCCTCCTGTTTCAGCCTCCTGAGTACCATGTTTCCCCGAAAATAAGACAGGGTCTTATATTTATTTTTCCTCAA